>SSNS01000858.1:76207-103480 GCA_006937985.1 Aphyosemion australe
CCTTAAAACCAAACACCTTGCTCTCCCAGTTCACAGCAGCAACTCGGACAACAACACACAGGATAAACAACAACACACAGGATAAACAACACACAGGATCAACAACACACAGGATAAACAACAACACACAGGATAAACAACACACAGGATCAACAACACACAGGATAAACAACAACACACAGGATAAACAACAACACAGAGAATAAACAACAACACACAGGATAAACAACACACAGGATAAACAATACACAGGATAAACAACAACACACAGGATAAACAAAAACACACAGGATCAACAACAACACACAGGATAAACAACAACACACAGGACAGACCCAGGATCAGATTTCAGGACTCTCTGAGGTCCAGGTTAGTAACTTCCAGTAGAGGAGGGAGACCAAACAAAGAAACAGAACTCTGATGATCAAATACATGAAGAAAATAAAAACACATGTTCTGTTAGTCATGAATAAAGCAACTCTTCACTTGGTCATCAGTTAAACATGGAGCTGAATCCTGACTGGACTGGGTTTGGGATCTTTGGGAACTGAGACAAATCTCTACTAATCAGCCAGATTGATGGTTTCTGCAGCATCAGTGAATCATCACAAGTCTACCTGCAGGTCCTGAAGTCACATTGACTCTGGTTATTAACTAGTTTCATCACATTGTTGGACTCAACCAGTCAAGAGAAAAATCCAAGTTCAAACAAAGTTTTACAGCTCAGAGGTGGAAAAATAAGAGAGAAGAAAAAGTAGAAACCCTGTTGAGTAAATAGAAGCTTGAGGATGTGACAGAATCAACAATAACAGAGATCCAGCAGGAGAGGGAGAAATCAAAGAGTCAGACCCAGGGTCCTGATCCTGACCTGAGAGTCTCCAGGTGACAGTGTGGACTCTTCAGTCCAGAAGACAGAAGCTTCAGTCCTGAATCCTGCAGGTTGTTGTTACTCAGGTCCAGTTCTTTGAGACCAGAGGACTGGGAGCTGAGAACTGAGGACAGAACTTCACAGCTTCTCTCTGACAGGTTACACAACCTCAGTCTGGAGAGAAAAATGTAGAAAAAAACTTAAAATTATTAATTAGTTACATTAATTATATAAGTAGCTTTCTCTACTTTTGCATGCTAAGTGGAGAAACTAGTAACAGTAACTAATGATATCCAATGACTTCTGCTCTTCACCAAGGGGGAGTCAATTCTTGAGAACCAAGAAGCCAACACGGAAATTGCTGATCCATCCTCATTGGCTAGGGCAGGGGTCGGGAACATGCGGCTCTGGAGCCGCATGCGGTTTTTTGAGCGACCCCTAGTGGCTCCCTGGAGCTTCTTCACAAATGTATGAAAATGGATGGGGATATATTTTTTGTTTTATTATCGTTTCTGTAGGAGGACAAACATTCTTAACGTTTTCCAATGCTGTAAAAATGTGCATAATAAATATTAAATTTTAACATTTCTGTCAACGAAAATTTGTGTCATAGCCTGCGACACACGTTTCAGCGTGGCGCCCATAGATATATGGCTGCGTGCCAGGCAGATGGATGTAAACAAACCAGCGGGTGTGTCAGGGCCGTGGATCCCAAAGGGAAAAAGAGAAAGATAGCTGATGAGAACAGAGGATTCAAGGAAGAATGGATCCAATTATTTGCTTTCATTGTCGACGTGGAAGGATTACCTGGAAAAACTTCAACTTTTCAACGCTGTCGCTCGGACAAGGACCAATCAGCGGAGGTTTCACTGACTGACCAATGAGGGGACAGGATGCTTCTCAGTACATCTCCGGGTAAACATGGAGGAAAAGTTAATATTTGCCGTGTTTGATGTCCCAGAGCTTTACAAGACTTCACTTAACTCCAGCAAAACCTTGTGAGACTTCATATCTACCGCTGTTTCTACTCTGAACTGCTTTAATAACCCAAAATTCCCTCCAATCTGACGGCCAATCAAAACAATGGAAGACTCGCTATTCACCCTGCTGGAACAGAGGCGCCGCTGGCTTTTACCGCATGTCGCCTCCCGTGTGTCAGGTTATAAAAGAAGTGGATTACATCTCCCAACTCCACTACTGCTGCAAGTTTTGTTGCAACCTGTGAGATAAAAGCGGGGAAAACTGTTCACGGATGGTGATTACATGAAGGATTCATTCATCAAAATATCAGAGCACCTATTTCAGACTTCAAAAACAAAACCGAGATAATCCAGAAAATTAAAGACATTCCTCTCTCCACAAAGACAAGGACCATTAAAACGACAGGCGACGTCACCAATCAGCAAATCAAAGACATTAATTCAGCTCCAGCGTCCTCAACTACCTGTGATGAGTCGTGTGATGTGATCGATATCAAACAGACAGCGCTGTTATGCAGGTATGTGAGCTGTGATGGGCCGCAAGAAGAAATGATCAAATTAATACCACTGATTAATATTGTAATGGAAGTTAAAACGTAAAGCACCAAATATCGTACAGCAGAGTCACGTGGTGTGTCGTTCTCTCCAGGATGCTGCAGGAAAATAAACATTTAATCATGAATGCTCATTAAGTATTTGTAGTCATTTTGATAATAGGCTGATAGCTAATATACACTTACAACCTGTGTTGCCTTCATATAAGGCTTATATAAGGCTGTTCATTTTTTGCGGCTCCAGACAGATTTTTTTTTGTTTTTTTGGTCCAATATGGCTCTTTGAACATTTTGGGTTGCCGACCCCTGGGCTAGGGGCTGGCACCAGAAACAAGCAAATCTTCATTGACTCCCATGTTAAAAATGTCAATTTCACAGCAAAAATAAACATGTTTACAACCTGGTACAAGAATTTTTTTTAGATTTAATAGATCTAGTTTACAGTCATGTCAACTCTGAGGGGAGTTGTTTTTTTTTGTTTGTTTTTTTGTTGTAACTCTTTCATTTAGGTGAAATTAAATACTTGAAATCATGAATAATTAGATCTGATTGACAAGTAGCATGAGCGTCATAGCTAGCGCCAGCGGCTAGCTCCAGGAAAGGCCTCAGCCTGGGACTCACCTTAATGTTCGGCCATTTCGACTCTCTGAACTTTAGTTGTGTCCTCTGTGTTCGTGTTTGGATGTTAATCATGGAATTATTTAGACAATGACAGCAAGCTCATCCAAGAAGTCTCTGCTTCAATTTTATCAATAAGTAAAATTATATTTCTGTATTTTATTTCACTTGTTGAATGGGGAAAGTGCTGGATGTTTAACATAACACTTTTGGTCCACTGTGGTCAAAGAGCCGAAAAGTCGCTGCTGTAGGGAGGGAGGTTTGCTGATTTTCGGTACTATCTCTCCCTTTAACAGTGTGAGGTGGGCACCCAGCTTCTCCTGTCTCCTGGCTGGGAACAGTTGCTAGACTCATGCAGCCACCTCCCATCTCTCGGGGCAGCCGATTGTCCATGCAAGGCTGTAGTCGTGCCGGGTGCCTGTGGTGCACTGAGAGAGACCACAGAATCACTGCAGCTCCTTGAGTTGATGCTGCTTCTCTTTTAAGTCACTCAACTGAGTTTTTCTTGGTAAAAGTGCCCGAAAACCTCCATTAGCTTTGGATTAGCTTCAGAAGTTTGTAGCTAACCCCGTTGGCACCAAGCTCCATGTAGGGTTAAGGTTAGCATGTAGCTAATCTCCCGCTGATCTCCGACTGTGGTGGAGGAGTGGAGCATGAGCTCACGTATGAGGCCCAGGCACCTGGCTCTAATCGCAGCGGTCTGAGGTTGTGCTAATATTTTAACACTCAATGATTAGCTCTGTATTAGCTTTGGGGGTTAGCTCAGAACTACATTGGTTCAGAGTGTATGGGTGTCAATCATTTTCTCCCACCCTCACAGCCCTACTCTCAGCTCCCTCTATTTTCCCAACTTTGGATTATCTGGGCGTGATGAAACGTGTGAAACGGCCAAAATGATTGTGGTGGTAACTGCCCTTTTGGCCTAACAAGAGAAACACAAACAAAAATGGGCACGGTTTGTCCAGTATCTATGTCTACATTCTTCACACAGACAGTGAACAGGTTCATATTCTAGTGATCCATCTGTGTTCTGGACATGTGAAACTTTTTCTGCAGACAGACTTCAGTTACAGAATTCAATACTGAGCTACATTTTTGTGGAATACTAGGTTTAGGTTTATTTATTTAAAATATAAAAATGTAGGTGGGACCAGCAGACAAGCAGCAACCACCCCTTGCCACTAATCAATGTGATTAAAAGCCCATGAATAAAAGTGTGTCTTCAGCTTGCTCTTAAAAACGCTGATCAAGGGAGCCTGCTTCACAGTTGCAGGCAGCTCATTCCAGAGCTTTGGCCCCAGTACTAAAAAAGCACAACTCCTTCTTGATCTGAGTCTATGCTTGGGCACCACCAACAATCCCTGTTCCGAAGACCAAAGAGACCTTGGGTATTGGTGAATAAGGTCAGACAAATAATATGGAGCCAACCCATTCAAACATTTAAAAACAAACAACAAGACCTTGAAGGAAATCCTAAAAGACACTGGGAGCCAGTGTAGGGATGCTAAGATGGGCGTGATGTGCTCTGCTCTCCTGGTACCGGTCAGTAACCTGGCTGCCACATTCTGGACCATCTGAAGTTTCACTATTGAGGCCTGCTTAATGCCTGCATACAGCAAATTACAATAGTCTAGCCTGGTGGTGATGAAGGTATGAATGGCAGTTTCCAGATGTTTGTGGGAGAGAAACAGTTTAATCCTGGCTTTCCTCCTAAGATGGAAATAGCAAGATCTGACAGTTCTGTTGACTTGGTTATCCATTTTTAGCTCCATATCCAACTTCACCCAGATTGGCAACCACTGCCTTCTCGAAGGGCATTAACAAAGAAGAGTCTACCCCTTGTGACCCTCGAGTGCTTGTCAGGCCAAACAAGATAGACTCCATCTTACTCTGGTTGAAACAGATAATTTTGAGACATCCATAATTTGACCTCCTCCAAGCAGTCCAATAGTGGTTGAAGGGAGCCCGTGTTATTGAGTCTTAATGAGAGATAGACTTGACAATCATCTGCATATAGATGAAACTTGACATTGTGCTTACCGAAGATGTTGCCCAGTGGCAGCAGATAAAGGGAGAAGGGGAGGGGGTCCAGGATGGATCCCTGGGGTACTCCCACAGGTAAATCAGCCGTGTTAGATGAACAATCCCCTACTTTTACACAGAAATTCCTCCCTGAAAAGTAAGACTTAATCCACTGGAGTGCCAAGCCAGATATTCCCACCCAGCATTCCAGTCAGCCAATCAAGATATTATGGTCCACTGTGTCAAATGCTGATGTCAGGTCCAAAAGTACTAAAATCACTGCATCTCCAGAATCGTTGGCCATCAGGATATCATCTGGAACCTTCAAAGGCTGATTCTGTACTATGGAGAGATTTAAACCCAGACTGAAAAACCTCTAAGATCTCATTCTCGTGTAAAAAGGACATCAGCTGGGCATACATAATCTTTTCTAAGATCTTAGCTAAGAAAGGAAGGGTTTGAAACATTAGATGAATCTAGGCCAACTTTCTTCAGCAGAGGACACACTACCGCATGTTTAAAAGAACTGGGTACTACCCTAGAGAGTAGACTGTTATTGACAATTTCCAGAATGGGAGAGGCCACAACTGGAAAGACTTCTTTTAGCAGCCTAGCAGGTAATGCTTTGAGTGAAGATCCAGATGGCTTCAGTCACTTGACCACCTCCTGCAGCTCTATGAGTGATATTGGCTGAAAGCACCCAAAAAGTCCTAAGGCTGGAGCCTGTAAAGGAGGGTCATACTTGGAGGGTGTGTTACGGCCTGTGGCCTTTTGTGTTTTGTATTTTAAACTTCTGTTTTCTGCCCCTCCTCTGTGTGTAAGAGAGCAGAGCTACAGCACCTGGCACTACTCTCCCTGATTGCCCTCACCTCAGCAGTACCAGCTGTGCCTGCTTATAATCGGGCCTGGCTCTGCTATAAGAAGTCTGCCTGATTTCAGTTCTAGGAGCAGCAGGACAGAAAGGAGCTCTGTCCTGTTGTCTCCCCGGCAGTGTTTATTTTCTGTGTTTTCTTGGTTTTAACAACTTGTCTCAGAGTTAAGGTTTTTAGCTAAACTGTGTGTTAACCCTTTTGGGTATTTTGATTTTAAACATGTCTGTCAAGTTCAGACTATTGGGTTTCACCTGTATGGAGGTAAAGTAATGTCAACTTAATGTGGCATTCACTTTGGGGTAGTGTCCCAAAAGATGTGAAATCATTTAGTGAGGTTTGCTAATTAATCCAGAGACATTTGTGGTGAGCTGTTTTTCTGCCAGTTTATCCTATGATCTGTGTTTAATTAACATTTGTTTAATAATAAATTATGTTTTTTACTTTTACCATCTTAAACATGCGTCCTCATTGTTGCTCCAGGCCACCTAGACGGCCGGGGTTGTAATAAGTGGGGGCTCGTCCGGGATCTTCTGATCCCAAAGCTGAAACACGCATGTTCTTTAGTTTACTGTTTTTTCACTTTAATCTGATTTCTGTTCTAGTCTGCCACTCCATTCCAACTGCTTCTCTTTGTACTTGTGGGTGTGTACGTGTGGGAGGTGACACTTTGGCTGGAGTGGACGAAGATTCGTCATGATGGATCGTTTGCAGGTGAGTGGCCTCGCTTGGTATTGCCTCTTTCGGGACGTTGAGGAGATGTGTCCTACTACTGAGATGTATCACCCTGATTAAACCGCCTCCTACCATGTCTGCGGCTGGGGATGTGCCCTGCTGTGGAATCTGCCTGGAGAGTCAGAAAGGTGGAGGAGGATGTAGGTTCTGGACAGTGGGTTCACCTTCGATCAGCAATAAATGGTGACCCAACTTTGAAAGGTGATATGATTACCTCGTTGGATGTTTGAGAACTGTTTTGGTCCACTTCGCCATTGGTTACCTCCCTTGCTGCACATTGTAGCACCCTGGACTTTGGAATGAGCGGTTTGTATTTATTTGGGACAGTTTGATTGTGTGCGAGTCATTTCAACTATGGGAGGAGAGAAATTTTTTTTATGGAGGGAAGTGTTACGGCCCATGGCCTTTTGTGTTTTGTATTTTAAACTTCTCCTCTGTTTTCAACCCTTCCTGTGTGTGTAAGAGAGCATCATCATCATCATCAAGCTTTATTTATAAAGCGCTTTCCACCACCCTCAAAGGGGGCCCAAGGCGCTGAACAAGAAAAATAACAGGAATAAAAAGTGGAAGCAAGTAATAAAAACATTAAAAACAGAAGTGAAAACATAGACATTACTGAGAACAATAAAATGCAAATTAGTTTAGATAAAAGAGAATTAAAAGGGTTTTAAAAGAACATTAAAACCAAAACCCTATGTACTAAGTGGTTAAAAGAAAGTATAACAAAGAGTAAAAACCCAAGAGAGCAGAGCTGCACCACCTGGCACTGCTCTGCCTGTACTAGCTGTACCTGTTTGTAATCAGGCCTGGCTCTGCTATAAGAAGCCCGATTCCCTCAATGGGGAGCCATGTTACAGCCCCTGACTGTTTTGTGTTTTGTATTTTAACCTTCTCCTTTTTATTTTCTGCCTTCCTGAGAGTGTGAGAGGAGAGCACCTGCAGCACCTGGCACCACTCCCACTAATTGCCTCCATTTTGAGTGTGCCAGCTGTCCCAGATGAAAATCAGCCCTGCCACTGTTTAAAAGCCAGCCAGTCCTTTGTTTCAGGGAGCAGCAGGACAGAGAGGAGCTCTGTTCTGGTGTCTCCCCAGGGGTGTTTATTTTATGTGTTTCGTGTGATTTTTCTAGTTTGGTCTCATGTTAAGGTTTAATCAAACATTTCAGTATTCATTCGGATAACCGTTTGAGATATGATTCTGGGTCAACTATTCATTCAAGTGACAGTAATATGATGTCTTTTGAGAATCACCTCAGTTTAGAGTTTGGTTTGCTATTAAATTATGAGACCTTTGTTAATTCTGTTTACCCGCCGGTTTAGTTTGTGCTTGCATTTATTTACTTTTTGTAAATAAAACATCTTACCATGATTTCAACACCAGAACCTGTTTCCTTTATTGTTACCCCAGGCCCCCTAGACAGCCTGGGACAGAACAGGGTGTAATTGAGGCCCTTGTCCTCACCACTTTGTCCACAAACAAGTTGAGAAACTGTTACAGGATTCTGTAGTGTACTTGATCGCCAGTGGTTCATTTGCATTTAAAATAGAGTCCAATGTCTTTAAAAGAATCCGGGGTTTCTGTGAGTTGGAGGAGATAATCAATGCGTTTACATGGGCAGTATCAACAGCTAAGTCAATCCAGGTCGATCTTATGATAATAAGCTGCGAGTCTTTATCCTCGTTTACATGCGCATTAGAAAACCGACCTCTCAAATGAAGTTTGTTCCACTTCGGTACAGTAGGTGGCGACATGCACCCTTTCATGTCGGGCATTGTTCCGGTTAGCTTGTAGCAACACAACTTGTAAACAAACGCTGGCGGGAGTAAATGAGACGGAATTGAAACAGGATATACACCGTGGATGAAACAATGGACAACAACAATGCTGCAGCATAGCTTATTGGTACGTACTGCGCTGTTAGATGTTGTTACGCGTGTTACGTTACTGCTACTGCGGCCGCGTCACTTCCGGAACGCGAGTGTCCACTCGGTTCAGCTCGGCTTCCCCGTTTACATGCAGAATGAAGTCAGATAACTACCACATTATCTGGGTGCAGTGGCGCAAAAAGTGGGTATGCAGTGTATGCGGCGCATAGGGGCGCCAGGCTGGAGGGGGCGCCAAAGCAATGATGCAAAAAATATTTTTAGTCTGCATAATAACAGGTGTGTACTTGTCCGTTTGTGTATCTGCGTTATATCTACTAAACACGCTGGTGATTAGGCTCCCCTCTGTGTTTGGACCCCCCCCCCCCCCACACACACACACACACACACACACACACACACTCTCTCTGCGCTCCAGCGCGCGTGCCCCCACTACGCCGTGGAGCGTGGTTGAAGGTGTGGACGGTTTTCTACACAAGCCACAAATCTATTAAGCTGTGTGTTTATTCATGAAAACATTGTAGAATCTAGTCGCGCTAATAAGCTCCAGCGGAGCCACGCTCTGATGTCACCATGAGAGTAAACATGATGAGCAGCTCCTGTCTACGGGGACGGCGGGAGTAATCAGGCCCCGACCGGGGAAACTCCTGGGCCCGGCGGGCCGGTCTGAGGTCGGTGTGTTTAGTCTTTTTGTTTTTTCGGTCCGGTGTTCAGTCACCACTCTGTTGATCACCTGCTGCTGATGAGAGGATTTCTCAGTGTGGAAGGAACAGCTGCTGAACAAGCTTTAGTTCATTAGAAAAATTTCTATGCCCAAATGATTCTAGTGACCTGTTATTTATCATTTTATAGTTAATAGTAGGTTAATAAATACACCAAACACACAGGTGATAGAAAATAAGATGAAATAAGCCTGAATATTTTCTCCCACAGCTCAGCTCTGTTAGAAATAAGCAAATGTCTGCTTCAGCTGGACAATAATAAATATAAAGGTGTTCACAGATAACTAATCTTTTCATGAAAAAGGAATATTAATCATTTTTAATTTTAATAATGATTTCATTTCATTTTAAAGGTGTGGATGTGAACATCTGAACAGAAAATTCTGATTGGTGTAAAGGATACATGATAATAATAACAGGTCAGGATCTAAGGTGGGTCAGTCTGAGTCATAAAACTCTGCCCTGGGCCTAAAGCCCTGCAGCTTCATTCTACTTTGTTCCTTAAATTGTTGTGAGAGTTACGTAGTTTTGTAAGTTCTGCACACTCACACATTCAGCAGTGAGCTCTGCCAGCTGATTGGTTCTTCTGGTGACATCAGTTCAGTTGTGGTACTGAGCAGATGCATCACTGGATTTTGCTGTAGTCAGTGTTCAAAATGGATTAAAGAAAGGACAAGATAACTCTGTTAACTCAACTATATCATTATAATGCTGTGTACATGCACCAGCCTGTAACTCTACTTTTTTCTCAAAATGCACCAGACTGATGCTTTTATATATAAAAAGTCCAAAACTTTCTTCCAGGGGCATGCCCCCGCACCCCCTACTGAGAATTATCTTCCCTGACCTTTTTTTCATGTCTGCTTTTTGGTGCTGGTGCACACTTTGTGGTAGGGTATAATAGCTGGGGGGGGGGGGGGGGGGGGGGGGGGGGGGGGGCGCACATTTTGTATCTGCATACCCCTCCGAAAGTAGGTAGTTGCGCCCCTGTCTGGGTGCTTCAGCCTGATTAGAAGAAGTTCACTTTCAGCCAGACTAACGCATTTACATGCATTTTTTTTTAAAATGACCCGTGTCCTTTTAGGGAAAAAGTTTGGTTTTCTGATGTGCATGTAAATGCACTGAATGTCAGCAAAAAACTTTGCTTCTTTCACAGTTTTCTGATAAACTACCCAACTTTCTTTCATTATCTAAAGGGAGATCTGAAGCCCATCCCGTTTCCACTTACGTTCTGCGCTCCTACATTTCCCTTTCATCTCCCGTGTTTTCTCATTTAGCCATGGCTCTTTTTTACATTTATGTTTCTTAACCTGCACAGGTGCTACAATGTCTAAGACCTTTCTGAATGTTGAGTTAAACTGCATAGTAAGCTCTTCAGTGCTACTAGACTCAGAAGATTGCCCCCATCCCCCTAATTATAACAATGAGGAGAAACTCAGTGGCTGTAGAGGTCTTTAAAGTACGACAGTGTCACAGGAGATTCCTGCATTACAGACTGACAGGGGAGTGACACATCAAATACAACAGGTCTGAGAATACGGACTCCCCAACCTGCAGATTAGAAGCAGTCACCCCACACGACAACACCAGGTCCAAAATATGCCCACAAACATGTGTAGGTTGGTCCACTAACTGGGATATATTAAAAGAGTCCATTAGATTTAGAAAATCCTTCACCATAGGCTTATCATAACAGCAGACATGGATGTTAAGATCCATGAGAATTAAAACCTGATCATATTTTGGAATAGTTTCACCAAGAAACTCAGTGAACTTCTCCAGGAAGATTTAGAGTTAAATCTTGGTGGACGGTACAGATGTGCAACTAAGAGCCGGGGCGCATGCAGTAGCGGTTTTAGGCACGGGCAGACCGGGCGGCTGCCCGGGGCGGCATTTTTTCATGACACAGAGGGGGCGCACAATCGCTGAGTAAAAAAAAAAAAAAGAAGAAAGAAACCTGCTCCACAACATGGTTTTCTATTACGTGTCATATCTGTGTCTGGACTGGAACCAGCACGTTGGCGCCCCTTGCAGCTGCAGGCGCTCCTGCTGACTGAGAGGGTTCAGGCGAGCGCCGTGTGTGTGAAGAAGAGAATAGGGAGGGGTGCGGGGGATTTCACCTCTGGGTCTCTCCCAAATGAAACGGACGGGGGGTGGGGGTGTCTGAATCAACTGTATAAGATGGCTAAAGTCAATCACACCTTGATGTTCTTCCTTATAACGCACATTTAATTCATATTATAAATACAGGCTTATAATTCCTTCACGTTTTTCTGAATTGTGTGAAATGGCCAAAAAAAAAACAATTTTGTGATCACCCACCAAGGTCAATTGGTTTAGTCTTGACTCCTGGTTGGTGATTGGAAACCTGTTTATTGAGTCGAGTGCCAAACGAGATGGACAGAAAAGGCCTGAACCATCAGGTGCCCAATTCAAGAAAAGAAGAAGAGGAGAAACGGGCTAAAGATAAAGGAAGGTAGTACGTTCTCATGCTAGGATGCACGTTTTCAATTTTTTAAAAACCGGTTAACTGGGGATTTCAACGGTTAAATTCGGTCAACTAATTGCTAACAGAGCTAATAGGGCTGAAAGTTTGAAACGAATGGTTCGAATAAATTCTTGAGTCCTTTTTTAATGATTCAAACGTGCCGCGAGGATTCGTTAAATGCGCACTGCAGCCTGCCTCCTGAACAACAACAAAAACACGTTGGTCATGATTCATGTTCACATAGCCTAATAATGAATAAACTCTACAAGCAGAAAAAAAGTCCCCAGTCCTCACTAACTATCCTGTTATTAGCATCTCCAGCACTACTGAACATGTTAATGAAATACATTACTGATCTACTGGTCATAGTGTAACTGTGGATATATTTAGATGTGTTATTTTGACTAGGATGATGAGTGATATTAATACCACCTAAAATGTTACTGAAATATAAATGAATATTGTTCTATAAAATATTAATTAACTATAAATATCAAATGGGAAAGCGGGAAGTAGACAACACCCATTGATTTAATACATATTATTTAGGCTTTTATAAGAAGAGTCTGACATCACAGCTTCATCATTTAGTTGTTTTATTGCACATCTTTAGCAGCAGACCATAGTCTTGTTTGGACAGATTTGTCAGAAGTGTGGCTCCTTCATTGCATTTGTTACACTGATTATTTTTCACATGCTTTGTTCAGTAATAAAAGGTGGCCTTTCTGGTAGTCTACAGTTTTTTTGTCAGTTTAAATTGCAATTTTCAGGGGCAATTCTACCTGCCAACTATCTTATCGGCCGCATCAGTCACAGCCTTGACCCTTGAAGAAGAGTTACTGTGTGCATGTGTGTGTGTGTGAAGGGGGGGGCGCTCAAGGGACGTCTCGCCCGGGGAGTAATTCCATGTAGAACCGCCCAGTTCGAAAAGGCAGAGCTCAAAACTGGTAGGCGTAAATGACAAAGCCACTTGTTTACAGGTAAACTCTGACTTAAAAATCACCGCCAGTCCTCCTCCGCATCCCGAAGATCTCAGGACACTGAAATAAGTACAGTTTTCTGGAAGTAGCTCCACAAAAGCAGTAGATTCACCCTTAAGCTGACTGCATAGTGGAAGCATCAGCGGTGCGGAATGGCAGCGGAATGTCACTGCTTCAAATAGAACCCATTATAGTCTATGGGGTGACACAAACCAGACGCATCCCAGAAGCGGCATGCAGCGCCACTAAAGATAGGATCGAGTTCTATTTTTGCCACATGGCGCTCCTGGGATGCGAAAATCGAAAGCGAAAATCGTGAGTAAACCATTCCGCTGCCGTTCTGCGACGCTGATGCTTCCAGTGTGCAGCAGGGGTTAGGGACCCAGGATTCCATATGCATACATAATCCAGAATATGTGCGTCAAAGAACTCCTTCAGAATTAAAATTTTGTTCACAATAGACCTGGCATTCACCAAAGCAAACCTGATGGTATCCAGCGCTGATGCGTGTCGGGAAATAATATTTTTTACCTATTGTGCCTTTAATTTTAGAACTTAGAATCCAGGGAATCAAATATATTAATCACTTCTCTTTTCAGGTTTATTGATACACATATGATTCATGTACTCCTTATGATCTGCATTTAACCATGATTTATGCATGTTTACATCAAACTGTGAGTTCGAGCTAAAGCAAGAAGGTTTTAATCTCATGTGAAGGTCTGGTTCTGGTGTCATAAAACTGTCCAAAGGGAGGTGAGAACACTCTGACCTAGGGACAGATAAGACAGGAGAAAGTTTAGACCAGATGGCTTCATTCCTGGAGCCAGAGATCATAAATATGTCGGTTACCAAGGGATACGAAAGTTAGGATCTTGAAGGGAGGTACCAGGCGGAACCAGGTTCTGCAGAAGGAATAAAATCTGTGTGCATGCTGTGAACTTCAGATTCGCCATTATACGAGGGGAGATGGACAGAATCTCCCCGACTGTACATCGGGTTACAATAAAAGATGATTGAGTGAAATAAAGAGTGTACGTTGATTGCAACGAGGCGGTCTTCATGGCTCGTGATTTCTTATTTGATCAGAAGATCTTAACGAACCGGGAGAGTGGGAAAAGGAAAGAGAAAGAGTCAAATGCTGATCCAGCTCGGAGGAAAGAAGAAGAACCGGAACCAGGATCACAAGGGCCTGAGATGAGTGACATCAGACGAGCTGCAGAAAACCAGATTTGAGCTAAATACATCAGAGACAGAAACACCATTATTTTTCCCACGACAATTTGGAGGGGGCACTCCGTGAGATCTTCTGACCAGGCGACGAATTATAATTGGACAGTGGACATAGTCCTGTAAATGACCGCCGAACATTGGCCAGTGACGAGATTGAGGCAAAGACAAGACGGACAACAGCGCGCTGACTTCACTTACTGGTAAGCAGGACCTGGTTAGTCGAACTCTGCATATTGGGGATAATTAAATTACTTGTTCGTTGGATATTTGGCGTAGTCTCGGCTGTAAATTTGTGTGTTTTAAAATCGAGTCATTGTTTGTTTGACACTTCGAAGACGAATCGACGGATTTAGAATCGTTGTGTTGTTGGCTCTGGACGTGACGTTCCCACTGCGAGGCCGCCGGGCAGACGCAGACAGTCGGGTTTGAATTCCCGGGGACCTAGGGGCGCCCCTTTAAAGAACCGAGACGTGTGTTCCGCTTTCAGGACTGGCGATCCAACAGCTGTAGCCGGCGGGCTACAGGTGGGCATTAGGCCAAAGCTGGGTCTGGTAACCCCGTGGAGTAGAAGCGCCACAAATTCACCTGGATTGGGCAGTTTTAAGCAAATGATGGCTTAAATGTACATTCATAATTGGCCAGTGTAAGAGGGGCTTACTGTAAATTGTGGGCAGTTCAAATGTAGTGGAACGGTTTCCCACACAGAAAGGACAGCAGACTCCCACCTCTGTCCTAGTGTATGCTTTGAGGGTCTGAATGTTCGTTGTTTAGGTGTGACTGTCGGTATAGAGTAGCATTTTGTCCTGGTGTTGAGGTGTGTGTGGCTACGTGGATAAATGATTAGTTATTTGCGGTGTGCATGCAGTAACTTTGTCGGATCCTGTTGCGTTTCATGTGTGTGCTTGGAACCTGTGTGCGTGCTGCTGCTCAGTGGGCGTTGACCAACATTGAGGTGGCCTGCATGGGTGTGTGTGCTGGAGGTGTGGCTGAGGTTCTGGTTCCGAGCCGTGTGGGCTCAGGGTCTGTGTGGACAATGCTGCTGGGGGGTCTGTCTGGAGGAGTGACTGTTCGTGTGTGTTTGCTTGAGCGGCAGCGATGGAAAGCAAAACTGGACTTTTTAAGAGAGAAAACAAAGGACGCTGTTCTCTACAGAGGCTGTGTGAGCCTGGAATTAAAGCTCTTATAAAATGATACAGAGGAAAACCTTAATTTGGCCCCAAATTGACGTTTTGTGCTATGTAAATTGAAATAAAAAAAACCACACAAAGAAACAAAATTAAATGGCAAAATCACCAACGGAAAATTAAAAACATTAATTCAGCATAGTGACCAGCACAAACGCATGATAATTACTTAATTACGCAAATAGCTACTAAAATGAAAAATAAATAAATGAATAGATAAAGAAAAGTGAAAAATAAATAATTGCAAGATATTTCAGAACAAATAAATTAAGTTAATCTGGAGCGGAGCAAAATCAGTTGGAAAACTAAAATAAACATTATAAGATAGCAGAATAAAGGAGTGTTGCAAATTAGTTAGACTTTGGAGAGTTAAAAGGTTAAAGTAATATAAAATGATGCAGGAGACCGGTAATTCTAATCCTACAGTTGAACAATACAGAAACAGATAATTCGAAAAGATAATCTAGAGTCACACTGTCTGCGTTTTAAGGAATTCATTTGCAAATTTGGCTGACAAAATACATATTTGGTCTATAACAGAAGGTTAATTGCAGTATTTGATTAGAAATATCTATTTGACTAATGTTAGATGTTAATTTCTCTGAAGGACATCAAACTGTCTGCTTCCATCATAATTAGGATAGAATATAAAAGATTAAACACAGGGTGGTTCTATGATGTCTGGAGGTCATGTGATGGCGCGGTGACTTATATGTAATCTCTCATGGCAAAGTTAAAAGTCTGTTAATTTGTAAACAACTGAAGTACACTTTCTAATAAACATCCTTGAATTTGGTTTCCATTTCTAAATAAGGCCAAGTAAAGTGAATAATAGGACTTCCTATTATGCATGGATTTAATCTAAACAGCAGGAGTAAAAGTTTTACTGAATGAACACGAGTTTTAGCGGCATGTTTCTAAATTGGATGATTTAATTTTGATTAGTGTAATCTGTGGCCCTGTTGTGCGGGTGTTCCTTGCTGCGATGTTGATGCTGGCTGGTTTGACTTTTCTCTGGACTCTGTCATTTCTATTTAATCATATATATTAAATATAGGGTGATATTTTTTATTGATCATGGAGTGAGCTACTTTGTTTCACTGGGTGAAGGCCTGGGGGTCATAGCATGGAGCCCTGCACATGAACTTTGCTGCAAAAGTCAAAAGGCTGCTTTAGCTGAGGCTGAAAGGGGGTCTGCCACCACCCCTATGAAACACATCATGAACTGTGAACTGAACGCAAACCAACAACAAAGTTGGACAAACTGTGAAAGAAGTCGCTGCTATGGACTCAAAACACATAACAACTGGAGGCCAGGCTCCTGAGAGCGAGGAGGCACATGCAATGAAATATGACCTTTGGCTGGGGTCATCAACAACTTGAAAACAGGGGACAATACAATCTACTCCATGTGACGGCTCTTAGGTTTGACCCTAGTGGTGGAAAGTGCTCACTGCATGTAAGATTAGGGACGGAGTCAGTTGGCTGACCGCTGCTGGTTGAGAGACATGACAGAGTCTGAGTGGGCGTTGGCCTGCTGGTGTTGATGTTTCGGTTGGGAGTGCTTTCAGAGTGGGGCTGCAAATTTACAAATTTACCAGGACTGATTGATTAGTGAACTATTTAATGGTTAAATTGCAAAATATTTGGTTAATCTGAGAAAGGCTTGAATTTTATTAGTCCTGAAGGACGGGAAACATATTACTAAATCCTAAATTAAAGGTGTACAAACAGAGGAATTCATAAAATTTAGCATTTTAGAGTCCAAGAACAAAATCTATGAAACTCATAATCCCAAAACTGAACTATTTGTCTAAAATTTAATGTAAATTTCTCTAAACCTTCTTTTTACTTTGGAGTGAGAGTTCCATTTGGTCTGTGCGACGTCCTTGGTGCCAGTCATTGTTTAACAGCTCTGCACCAAAACATCGAGCCTAACATATAACAAACAGGACTAAATTAAACAAGCTGCTAATCCTTAACGCAGGACAAACTGTGCTCAAATAATACAATTAACTTAGAGAGAAAACAAAACACTCAATTTAACTTATGAACTTTAAATTATCTGATGCAATACTAAAACATGACAGTGTGGCTTAAACAATTTGAAGTGAAATCATATAATCTAAAATGGGCCTTTGAATGTTTGTGTGCGTGTGTGGAGGGGTCAGTGAACTTTGACATGTGTGATGGTTTTATGGCGTTGTGTGGTGAACTGGACATGTTGGAGCTTATCTGTCTGTGGCTGGATGTGTTGTGGGATGTTTGAAGGTCTCGTGGAACATTTATGTGGTTTATTCGGACACAGGCGATAGAAATTTTAAATTCCAAAAGTTACTGATTCGTTTTTTGAGTTTTCTGGAACAGAACTACGGATGGTTCTGTTTCAGAAAAAAAGGGGGTGATGTAAAGGGAGTAAAATAAATAAGGAGGCGTGAAGGGAGGCGAAAAGAACCTAGTGCGATAATTATTCCCTATAAAATGCAGAAGGGAGACTGGCTCAGGTTTCAGCCCCAGTAGGTGACAGTAATGGACAATGGACTGACTGCTAGACTGGTTCCAGGACCTGTGACAAAGTACAGAGTTCAAACAACAAGACTCTGACAGACGTGAGCTGAGGTTGGAACAACCAACGACTTGGACTGACTGGACTCATGACATAAGACTGAACAACAAGCACTGAAAGCCTTGGTCAAAGTGCTCACGACGGCTGCTGCTCCGGCTGGAGCATCATCAGGATCATCATCTTCATCAACGTCGTCGGACAACATCAACTGGGCGTGGCTACAGGTCATCAAAAGAGAGCAGCACAGCAAAGTGGTCATTCGGACCACCTACGCGGTGAGGCTTCATCGGAAGGAGACGCGTGGTGCAACCGGTGCCACAGGAGTCGACGCTCGCCAGCTCAGGAGACAGACCGAGGTCTCAAGGAGCTGCAACAATGATCGGGAAGTGTTGAAAGGAGGTGTGTTGATTTCTGGTGGAAACGGCCGTTTCCCCCAGTCAGCTCACCTTGAAGATTTGTGTGTGAAAGGGGGTAACCTGGTTTTGAGGAGGCTAGCGGCTGTTAGCTCCGGTCAGGTTGCTCTGAAGTCAGGTGATTTGCAGAGGCTTTGAACTGTCTCTGGTCACCTAAAATAAAATATAAAATAAAAAAAGCAAGAGGAGAGCAAAAGAACATTGCGAAGAGACATTCGTGCTTTCACCGGAAGAACGTGAAAGACATTCGTGATTTTGTCGGAAGACCTGCGTGTTCTTTTTGCCGGAAGATCTACAATAACATCATTACTGGACTCTACTTATGACCAGCCTTTGATTTATATTTGATTTTAATAATTCATGATTTGATTTGGAATAAATATAAGTGATCATTGAAAAAGAAAAAAGAACATTCTAATAAATAAAAACAAGGATAAAATTAAGGTTAAAGGTAAAGGTAAAATAATAATTAAGGTTAAGGCTTAAAGGCCCAGGCTGGCTGTTTTTTCAATCTGTTTTAACTTTTCCTTCCTGAACAGGTTTTTTTTCTAAACAATTGACTCTAAAAAATTGCATTTGATCAGTTTGCTTTGTTTGTGCATGATTCTGTTGACATTTCTGATTACACTGATCAGGTGGAGATTGTCCCTGAAAAATTGATACGGTTAAAGATAATTCATAATTCGGTGAATAATTGATATTGATATTTGGTAAATTGAGCTAAGAGTTAAAATACTGGGACAAATAACATCATTTCAAATAATATAATTTTAAAGGGTAAAGTTTCAATCATCAATTTCAAAATGTATCCTTTTGGTCGTCCAGGAGGGGCAGACAGGCCCCTAAGGTTGAATACCTGGAAGGTTCTGATTCCATTGGGCCTTTCCATGATTTTAATTTACAATGTGATTGCTTTCATGACTGGTGTTTTTCCATTCTCCAGAGATGCCCACCGTTCTGAACTGTTGCCTTCTGATCGTGTAGCCGCTAAGTTTGATAATCTACCAATTACATCAGCTGTGATTTCATCCAAGGGGGACTCCTTTAAAGCATTCCATGAGGGCGTACATAGGTTGTGTGAGCAGTCCCGTGAGGTATTTGCAGGTGTGGAGGAGGAACTAGCGGTCACATCCCGGATGGCCTTTGAAAATCGCAAGGCCATAAATAAGATCCTAGCTGAAAGAAGTGGTTCTGATCCAGATGAGCCACTCCAGGCCGCTCAGCGACCTGTGACCTAGAACACCTCGAGTCTCTGTTAGAACTATGCACGAGCGCTCCGGAATCAGTAATCAGTAATGCTTTGGCGACGTTTGGGCATGTTTGGAAAATGGACAAGGTTCTTTCAATAATGTTTAGGTCTATTAATGGTTGTTTTTAAATTCTAATCAAGTGTGGGTGTTTTGCATTCCCGGAGTCCGAGGTCTGGTAAATGAAATGTTTTTTCAGGTTCTTAGCAGAAAGGGGCAATATATCTTGGTGCCTCTGGGTCAAATGAAGGGTCAGACTTTAAGTTGAGGGACAGCTACATCAGATAAGATTGATTGGACTCTGGGTTTTCAGAGTCCAAGAGTGGGTGTGTCGGGAAATAATATTTTTTACCTATTGTGCCTTTAATTTTAGAACTTAGAATCCAGGGAATCAAATATATTAATCACTTCTCTTTTCAGGTTTATTGATACACATATGATTCATGTACTCCTTATGATCTGCATTTAACCATGATTTATGCATGTTTACATCAAACTGTGAGTTCGAGCTAAAGCAAGAAGGTTTTAATCTCATGTGAAGGTCTGGTTCTGGTGTCATAAAACTGTCCAAAGGGAGGTGAGAACACTCTGACCTAGGGACAGATAAGACAGGAGAAAGTTTAGACCAGATGGCTTCATTCCTGGAGCCAGAGATCATAAATATGTCGGTTACCAAGGGATACGAAAGTTAGGATCTTGAAGGGAGGTACCAGGCGGAACCAGGTTCTGCAGAAGGAATAAAATCTGTGTGCATGCTGTGAACTTCAGATTCGCCATTATACGAGGGGAGATGGACAGAATCTCCCCGACTGTACATCGGGTTACAATAAAAGATGATTGAGTGAAATAAAGAGTGTACGTTGATTGCAACGAGGCGGTCTTCATGGCTCGTGATTTCTTATTTGATCAGAAGATCTTAACGAACCGGGAGAGTGGGAAAAGGAAAGAGAAAGAGTCAAATGCTGATCCAGCTCGGAGGAAAGAAGAAGAACCGGAACCAGGATCACAAGGGCCTGAGATGAGTGACATCAGACGAGCTGCAGAAAACCAGATTTGAGCTAAATACATCAGAGACAGAAACACCATTATTTTTCCCACGACATGCGCCCTGACCCTTCACATTCAAAAACGGGGACACAGATGACTCACACATTACCTCTCGTAGATTTCACAGATCGACTCCTCTCCAGGAGCCACACCTTGGGTGCACAGTGCGCCGAGCGCGGATCAACCGACCACTACCAACCACCGGTACCAACCCGGACATCCCCGGGTCCGGCAGATGCCATGGCTGCATGCACGGCCCAGCAACAACAGGACTCCCTCGCCAGGCCTCCAAAATGTGGAGCAGCGCCAATCGTAGCTTCACCAGACGTCCTGCCCATTTCCCTCATCCCCGACACTTTCTCCATTTAGGTAGGTTTGGCAGGCTGCATAAAAATCTAGGGACTCCCAAGAGTAGTGAAGACGTGTCCTGTCCGTGGCAAAAAATCAGCTGCTTGCACCAGCAGGGCACCATGGCCATACACACGTAGTGAGCTGTTGATTTGCAGAAAAAAGCAAACAAGTACCAATAAACACCATAACAACCGCGGGAGGAACAGACAGGCTGCCCAACACACTGGCGCCATCTTTCAGGACTGATAATAAATAGATCCCTAATAAATACTCTGATGTCTCTGAACAACAATAATGACACCCAAACAGAAGCGGAGCGGCATCGTTTATGCAGTCCAATGCAGTGAGGACTGTCCAGACCTTTACATAGGGGAAACTAAACAACAACTAAACAAGCACATGGCACAGCACAGGAGAGCCTCCTCTTCAGGCCAAGACTCTGCAGTCCACCTACACCTGAAGGACAAGGGTCACACCTTTGAAGATGACAAAGTTCACATTCTGGACAGAGAAGATAGATGGTTTGAGAGAGGAGTTAAGGAAGCCATCTATGCCAAAATGGAGAAACCATCATTAAATAGAGGAGGAGGACTCAGGTTTCACCTTTCCAGCACCTACAATGCAGCTTTGAACCAAGTTCCAAAACAGTTTCAGTCCAGTTCACACCCTCCTGCATCTAATCAAAACAACGACTCCCAAACAATAGAGGCTAACGATGCTAACAACTCATCAAGAGGTAGGGAGGAGGGGCATTCACAGGCAGATGCTGCATGTTGAGCAACAATAGACAGCTACAGTTTATAAAATGGATTACCATGACCTGAATGACTGAGAACCTTCACCAGCAATAATGATTATTACATCTAGAGTCTCCATCAGAGCTGCTATTGAATAATAAAAATGTTTAATACTTTAATCTGTTTTGTTATACATTTTATTCATGTTTTTAAAATGGTTTACTTCAGTAACATCAACCTTCACTATCTTGGGATCTTGTTCACGAGTGAGGAAAAGATGGAGCGTGAGGTTGATTGTTTGGTTACATTTTCTTTCCGCATTGCACCCATCCCCATGGGATGCAGTGAGCTTCATCAGTGGCTGCACTCGGGAACCACTTGGTGGTTTAACCCCCAATTAAACCCCTTTAATGCTGAGTGTCAAGCTGGGAGGCATTGGGTCCCAATTTTAAAGTCTTTGGTATGACCCAACAATGGATTTAAAGCCACAACCTCCCAGTCTCAGGGTGGATCACTAGGCCACTGAGCTGGTTTATTTATGTTATTTTTTTTATATATTTGCTCATTTTATTCATGTTTTTTTTTTTCAAGTTTTCTTAAGTAACATCAACTGTTATAACCACCAGTTAAGGTCAGGGCTTAATTACTGGTTCTCATAAATGCAGGTTGGTTTGGGATCTGTTTTTCCCTAAAACATAAAATCATTTGAAAACTGTATTTATTCAGGTTATCTTTGATTGATGTTGACATTTGTTTAATTCTCTGAATCATTTAAGTAAGTATGAACAAGGTATTGTCTTGGGTGATTTTAATATTCACATTTGTTGTCCTTTGAAACCTCTGGTGAGAGATTTCACTGATGTTTTGGCTTCATTTGGCCTCCAGCAACTGGTCAATGGTCCTACTCATGATCACTCTCACATGCTGGATTTAGTTTTATCATGCGGACTGAATGTGCAGGGCTTGGCTGCTGACCCTGTCTGTACTGAACTCCAGACCATGTTCCTTCACAAAGTCCAGGACATTAGGAATTTGTGACTCATTATGTGCCAAACCGGGCATTGAGATCTGCCGATTGCTTGCTGCTTCATGTTCCCACCATGAAATACAAAACGCGGGGCGAGCGTGCTGTTGTCTATGCTGCTTCATCCCTCTGGAATGCTCTTCCTCTCAGTGAGGCAGGCACCATCTCTCCCCCGTTTTAAGTCACTGCTTAAGGCCCATTTTTACGACCTGGCATTTTTAAACCCTTGACTTTTTATTAATTATTATGTGTTTCTTATTGTTGACCATGATTATCTGCTCTGTTATGTACTTTTATTATTGATTGTGATTTCTTTGCTTTTATAGTATGTTTTACTTTTTATTTGTACAGCACTTTGGTCAGCTGTGAAGTGGAATGATATTTTTTGCCTACTGTGCCTTTAATTTTAGAATCCAGTTAATCAAATATGTTAATCACTTTTCTTTCCAGGTTTATTGATACACATATGATTCATGTACTTTTATTCATCCTAAATATGACCATGATTTATGCATGTTTACATCAAGCTTTAAGTTCCAGCCAAAAACAGGAAGTTCTCATCTCCTGTTAAGGTCTGGTTTGGTGTCATAAATCTGTGTGCAAAGGGAGGTGAGGATTCTCTGACCTAGGGACAGATAAGACAGGAGAAAGTTTAGACCAGATGGTTCCATTCCTGGAGCCAGATACCATAAGAAATGTCTGTTACCAGGGAAACCAGAATTATGACCTTGAAGGGAGGTGCCAGGCAGAACCAGGTTCTGCAGAAGAAGATTTAAGCTGTGTGACTTGCAAATGCAAGCCAGATTCGCCATTATACGATGGGAGATGGTCAGAATCTCCCCAAGTGACACTGGGTTAAAATAAGGATGTAATAAAGAGTTTTACGTTGATTGCAACGAGGTGGTCTTTTTGGCTCGTTTCTTTGTCGGTTAGAAGATTTTAACGAACCGGGAGAGTGGGAAAAAGAACGAGAAGTCAAATGCTGTACCAGCTCGGAGGAAAGAAGAAGGCCGGAACCAGTATCGCACGGGCCTGAGAAGAGTGACGTCAGACGAGCTGAAACATCATATTCTTTGACCAAAATACATCAGAAAACAGAAAGAGACAGAAACAACATATTTTTCCACGACAATTTGGAGGGAGCACTCCGTGGAATCTTCTGACCAGGCGACGAATTAATTGGACACTGGACGTTGGGAGACCAAGCTGTCCTGTCATCGAACCGCCGACCAATTGGGCGATGACGAGGCTGTGACAAAGAGAAGACGAACAACAGCGCTGACTTCTTTACTGGTAAGCAGGACCTGTTTAGTCGAACTCTGTTTTTTGGGGATAATTAAATTATTTGTTCGTCAGACATTTGCCGTACTCTCGGCTGTCAATTTGTGTGTTTTAAAATTCGAGCCATTGTTATTGTCGGACACTTTGAAGATGGACCGACGAGTTCGGATGAGTTGTGTTGATTGCTCCGGACGTGACGAGCCCAGTGCGAGGCCGCCGGGTAACGCATTTTAGTTCGGTTTGAATGCCGCGGAAGTTAGGGGCATCCGAAAACAACTGCCAAAGTAGTTGAGCTCTCGGATCTGGCGATCCAGCAACTTAGCCGACGGGCAAAAGTTGGGCAATAGGCCAAAGCTGGGGTTGGTTAACCCGTGGAGAAGTGAGAGACCACAAATTTACCTGGACTGGGCGAAGTTAATATAATGGTTTGACTGTCAATTCTTAATTAAGGCATTGTATGGACACTTAATTAAGAGGTAGTGGCATTAGGCCAGGTGAAGTTGAAGAGGCCTTTAAAGGTCAATAGGTCATCAGTTACATTGGTCATCAGAATGGTACAGAATCTAGTCTGGTTCTCCAGTTGAACTGCTAAGGAATGTTGTTTATGGGAACATCGTGCTGGTTTTCCAGTAAATGTTAGAAGTTAAGTTCCGTTGATCCCGAGAACTGTTTTATCAGATAAGCTAATAACAACCAGATGTCCAGAATAACAGGATGTTCAGACAGGTCATTTTCCAGCCACAGGCTGGGAAAAGTCCCGCTGACAGTGCAGAAGTTATTCTCTTGAGAACATGACCATATTTAGAGAATACAATGAGCTCAGTCGATTTCCGCATGGCCACGTCTAGCTGTGTGTGTATGTGAGTTGCATAACACAAAATGACTATAAGTAGACCACCCCGCTTTCATTTGGGGGGATTTTCTCGATGGCTGTTTCTTGAATAAAGATTCCCCCATGAGCTGAAAAGATCTCCAGCCTCAGTCTCCACTTATTTATCTTCTACAAAGTAGTTGAGACAGGAGAGTGACTCCCACCCCTCTCCTCGCGTATGATTCGAGTGTGTGTTTTTTGTTGGGGTGTGAGTGACGGTATAGTGTAGCATTTTGTCCTGGTGCTGAGGGATGTGCGGCTACGTCGATGAATGCTTAGTTATTTGTTGTCTTGGTGTGATTTGCGGTGTGCTGCATTAATTGTGTCTAATCGTGTTGCGTTTCTTGTGTGAGCTTGAGAACTGAGTGTGTGCTGCTGCTGAGTGGGCGTGGACCAGACTGAGGAGTCCTGCATGTGGGTGTGTGGCGGAGAAGATTCTGGTTTCGATCCAAGTGGATTTGGTGGGTGTGTGTAAGATGCTGTTTGTGTGTCGGACTGCAAGTGTGAGTGTTCGTGCGTGTTTGCTTGAGCTGCAGCGATGGAAAGCACAACGGAGCTTTTTCGGAGCAAGAAGAAACGGACCTGCTCTCTACAGAGGCTGTGTGAGCCTCGAGTTAAAGCTGTTATAATGCAACACCGTTGAAAAAGCTTAATTTGGCCCCAAATTCACGTTTTGTGCTATCAAAATTGTATTAAGTAAAACAGACGCAAAGAACAAAAATTAAAGTGGCAAAATCATGAACGGAAAATTAATACAAACATTAATTTGGCATAACATAGCACAAACGCATAAGGATTTACTAAATTTGGTTGATAACTCCTAAAATGACTCAAATTGAAATATAAAGGACTGAATAGATAAATAAACAGCGAAGGATGAATATTTACATGACAATATATATATATGTAAAAATTTTTAGCACACAGTATTTTGATGACCCTGGAGATGAGCAAAATTAGACGAGAATTAAATCACACATGCAAAATAGCATATAAATGGATCTTGGAAATTACTTAAATTTGGACACTTAAGTGTTAACCTCCTGAGACCCGACCATTGTTTTCTTGTGCATTTTTTATTTTTCTTAGTTGTTTCAGTTTAGTAGGACATCATAAGTATAATAACAAAACTCCGTCTTTGTACAGGAAGTAGTTTTTGGAAAAAATGATATCCCCATATGGGGACAAGTGGTTTATCTTTGCATTTTAAAATGTTTTTTATTATTTGAGACTGAAAGGTGTCAATTAGTCTAATATCAAAATTTCAGCATTTGGTGATAAGTACTTTTCTCAAAAATGTGTGTCCACATATGAGTACAATAGGTCTATCCAAAGGGTATGACCCACAAAGACACAGTTGGTTAAAAATTTATAAACCAGTTTATTTTGACCATAAAATCAAACAGTATTGTTGTCATACCATTTGACTACACACAGTTTCCCATCTGCTCGGGTGACTGTCGCTGAGGCCCCCCATCCTTGCTGTTTCAGGGTTTTGTCACTCGGTAGCTTCTCCATTGCCTTGGAGACCCGGTTCTTCATCACTGTACCAGTAAGGTACACCTGTTGTTATGTTCTTCCTGTGTTCGTTTTTCATCTCCATTGGATTTTCTTGTTTTAACACAGTATTATGATGTTACATTTACCTTTAATTACTGACGGTTTCGGCGACTACTGTCGCCATCTTCAGAGTCACGCCGACTTGACGGCGTCACTTCCGCTGTTTATTTGCAGGCAGTAAGGGGCGTTGCCGCCCCCTACTGCCTGCGCCTTCCTGGTCGATCACCACGTCCCATGAATGATCCAGTGTGTACACTCCTTCATCCCTATATAGGCGCAGGCAGTAGGGGGCGGCAACGCCCCTTACTGCCTGCAAATAAACAGCGGAAGTGACGCCGTCAAGTCGGCGTGACTCTGAAGATGGCGACAGTAGTCGCCGAAACCGTCAGTAATTAAAGGTAAATGTAACATCATAATACTGTGTTAAAACAAGAAAATCCAATGGAGATGAAAAACGAACACAGGAAGAACATAACAAGAAGTTTTAAAGAAGAATATGGACAGCGAGGAATAACGGACTTCCGCTGTTTGGAACGATTACATCTGAAACGAGCACGTCTGAAGAACCATCTACGCTTCAACCTAAGATGCCGAGAGGAACAAATAACCCCACCAAGCCTACAGGTGAAAGCCCCGATACAAACAAAAACAGCGCAACACATAATGGAGAGAGCAAAAAAAGCGTTACTCAAAGAAAGAATAAGAAACGTCATAACAAAACAAAAGCAAGTTGAAAATCAAATAGAAAATAAATACCTAGAGCTAAAAAGAAACTACACATTAAGCAGAGAAATGGAAGCACAAATAAAAGAACATATGATGGAACAGCAGGAAAAGGAATTCAAGATAGTGAAACAAAGACACATAGAGAAGTTGACCAAACTAATAAACAAAAAGAAGAAGAAAGCAGAACAAGATAACGCTGGGCCAAACAACTGGATTTGCAACCTTTCACAACACAAATTAACAGAAGCAGAAGAAAGTATACTGAAAAAAGGACTAAACTATGCAATAACCCCAAAACACATCCCATATGACGA
>SSNS01000858.1:107400-136519 GCA_006937985.1 Aphyosemion australe
ATAAATACTACAGATTCATTGATGAAAACTGAATTGAACTCTTACCTGGCTCTTTTTTGTGTCGGGAGTGGCCATAGAAGGTTTTGGCTGACACTCCCTCCATTTTATTTTCAGGTAAATGGGTGTAGTGTTGTTCTTTGACCACTAGATGGTGCGGCCAGTGGCCCCAAATGAGGCCAATAGGTCAAAGTTTTAAAAAAGGAATTATTATGGTGCAGAAAGGCAAAAATGTAATGTCCTCATATGAGTACGCAGGGTCTCAGGAGGTTGTGTTATACTGAGCCACAGTTTCAGTAATTTTATTCTTTAATTTGAGCGATAACATGAAGAAATTATGATCTTACCAGTCACACTGTCTGCGCATGACAAATTCATTTGCAAAATAGGTGGATAAAATATATACTTGGTAGATAACATAAGGTGAATTGCAGTATTTCATTATAAATATCTATTTGGATAATGACAGAGGTCAATTTCTCTGAAGGACTTTAATTGTCTCTGCTTCCGTCATAATTACGAAAAACATAGATAAAGAAATAAAAGATTAAACACAGAGTGGTTCCATGATGGCTGGAGGTCGTGGGATGGCGCTGAGACTTATATGTAATCTCTCATGTCAAACTTAAAGGTCTGCTGATTTGGTACATTTCTATCTGTATGTTTCTAAAATTGAAGGTTAATTTTGATTAGTGAATAATCTGTTGCCCTGTGGTGCTGGTGCTCCTGACTGCGATGATGATGCTGGCTGGTTGACTTTTCTGGACTCTGTCATTTCTAATTGATCAGCTATTACATATAGGGTGATGATTGTTGTTTAGCATGGAGGGAGCTACTTTGTTTCACTGGGTGAAGGCCTGGGGGTCATAGCATGGAGCCCTGCACATGAACTGTCCAGCACAAGTCAAAGAGCTGCATCTCTGTTCCCATGGGGTCTGCCACCACCCCTATGAAACACATCATGAACTGTGAACTGAACGCAAAACAACAACAAAGTTGGACAAACTGTGAGAGAAGTCACTGCTATGGACCAGATCACAACAGGAGGGCCAGGCTCCTGAGAGCGGTGGAGGCACATGCAATGAACTGTGACCTTTGGCTGGGGTCATCAAGAACTTGAAAACACGGGACTATACAATCTACTCCATGTGACGGCTCTTAGGTTTAACCTAGTGGTGGAAAGTGCTCACTGCATGTAAGCTTAGGAACATGGTCAGTTGACTGACCGCTGCTGGTTGAGAGACATGGCAGAGTCTGTGTGGGGGTTGGCTTGCTTGGTGTTGCTGTTTCGAATGGGAGTGCTTTCAGAGTGGGGATACAGATTGCTATTTACCAGGACTGATTGATTAGTAAACTATTTAATGATTAAATTGCTAAACATTTGGTTAATCTGAGGTCGATTTGAATTTTATTAGTCCTGAAAGACGGGAGACATATTACTAAATCCTAAATTAAAGTTGTATAAACAGATATATTAATCAACTTAAGCATTTAAAGCATCCCTAAAATAATCCGTTTCTCGATAATTTAATGTCAATTTCTCATAAATTGGTTGTTACGTTGGAATGAGAGTTGCATTTGGTCTGTGCGACGTCCTTGGCGCCAGTCATTGTTTAACAGCTCTGTACCAAAACATCGAGGCTAAGATATGACAAACAGGACTAAATTACACAGCTGCTAAACCTCGGAGCGGGAGAAACTTTGCTCAAATAATAAAATTAACTTAGAGAGAAAACAAAACACTCGATTTCACTCATGAACTTTAAATTATCTGGTACAATACAAAACATGACAGTATGACTGCAACAATTTCAAGTGAAATCATATGATCAGAAATGGGCCTTTGAATGTGAGTGTGTGAGTGGGGGAGTCAGTGGACTCTGACATGTGTGATGGTTTTATGACATGGTGTCTGGTTAACTGGGCATGTTGGAGCTCATCTGTCTGTTGTTAGATGTGTTGTGGAATGTGTGAAGGTCTCATTGAAGATTTATGTGGTTTATTCGGACGGATGCGATAAAGATTTTAAATTCTAAAAGTTACTAATTCATTTTTTTGGTTTTCTGGAACAGAATAAATTATAGTTCTGTATAGTTCTGGGGATGTTTAAAGGGAGGAAAATAAATAAGGGGGTGCGAAGGGGGGCGAAAGAACCTAGCGCGATAATTATTCCCTATGACATGAAGAGGGGAGACTATTTCAGGTTCAAGCCCCAGTGTGTGACAGTAATGGACAATGGACTGACTCTCTGTGACATGTTTACTGCTAGACGTGTTCCAGGACTTACAGGACTTGCGACAAAGAACAGAGTTTAAAGGACAAACAACAAGACTCTGACAGACGTGACGGAGGATGTAGCTGAGGTTTGAACAACCAACGACTTGGACTGACTGGACTCATGACATAAGACTGAACAACAAGCACTGAAAGCCTTGGTCAAAGTGCTCATGACGTGACGTCTGCCACTCCTGCAGGATCATCATCATCAGGATCATCATCGACATCGTCGAACGAGATCAACTGGGCGTGGCTAAAGGTCATCAAAAGAAAAGGCAAAGTGGTCAGTTGGACCACCTACGCGGTGATGCTTCATCGGTAGGAGACACGTGGTGCCACAGGAGTCAACGCTCGCCAGCTCAGGAGACAGACCGAGGTCTCAAGGAGGTGCAACAAGGATTGGGAGGTGTTGAAAGGAGGTGTGTTGATTTTTGGTGGAAAACGGCCGTTTCCCCCAGTCAACTCACCTTGAAGATTTGTGTGTGAAAGGGGGTGACCTGGTTTTGAGGAGCCTAGCCGGCTGCAAAGCTCCGGCCAGGTGACCCTGAAGTCAAGTGATTATCAGGGGCTTTGAACTGTCTCTGGTCACCTAAAATATAAAATATAAAAAAAAGGAGAAGAGAGCAAAAGAACATTGCGAAGAGACATTCGTGCTTTTACCGGAAGAACGTAAAAGAGATTTGTGATTTTGTCTAAAGACCTTTTTGCCGGAAGTTCTACAAAGACATTCATCACTACTGGACTCTACTTTATGACCAGCCTTTGATTTATATTTGATTTCAATAATTCATGATTTGATTTTGAATGAATATGTGATTAAAAAAAAAAAGAACAACATTCTAATAAATAATAATAAAGATAAAATTAAGGTTAAAGATAAAGGTAAAATAATATTGATTAAGATTCAGGCTTAAGGCCCAGGATGGCTGTTTTTTCAATCTGTTTTAACTTTTCTTCCGGAACAGGTTTTTTCTGAATAATGGACTCTAAAAAATTGCTTTTAATCAGTTTGCTTTGTTGGTGCATGATTCTGTTGACATTTCTGATTACACTGATCCTGTGGAGAGTGTCCCTGAAGAATTAATAAGGTTAAACATAATTAATAATTGGGTGAACAATTGATATTTGGTAAATTGAGCTAAGAGTTAAAATACTGGGACAAATAACATAATTAAAAAAAATAACATAATTTTAAAGGGTAAAGTTTCAATCATCAATTTCAAAATGTATCCTTTTGGTTGTCCAGGAGGGGTGGACCGATGCCCCGATTTATTCACATGGAAGGTTCTGATTTTCCTGATTGCTCTGTTTGCTTTCATCTTTAGTGGAATTTGGGTAATAACTGGTGTCTTTCCATTTTCCAGAGATGCCCACCGTTCTGACCTGTTGCCTTCCGATCGTGTAGCCGCTAAGTTTGATAATTTACCCATTGCATCGGCTGTGATTTCATAAAGGGGGACCCCTTTAAAGCAATCCATGAGAATGTACGTAGGTTGTCTGAGCAGTCCCGTGAGGTATTTGCAGGTGGGAAGGAGGAATTAGCGGCCACATCCCGGATGGCCTTTGAGAACCGCAAGGCCATAAATAAGATCCTAGCTGACAGAAGTGGTTCTGATCCAGATGAGCCACTCCAGGCCGGTCAGCGACCTGTGACCTAGAAGACCTCGAGTCTCTGTTAGAGCTATGCACGAGCGCTCCGGAATCAGTCATCAGTAATGCTTTGGCGACGTTTGGGCATGTTTGGAAAATGAACAAGGTTTTTTCCTTTAATGTTTATATCTATTAAGGTTTGTTTTAAATTCTAATCAAATGGTTGTTTTGCATTCCCTGTGCCCAAGGTATAGTAGATTAAATGTTTTTTCAGGTTCTCAACAGAAAGGGGCAATATATCTTGGTGCCTCTGGGTCAAATGAAGGGACAGACCTTAAGTTGAGGGAAAGATCCATCAGATAAGTTGGTTGGACTGGTGGTGTCCAGTTCAAGAGTGGGATTGAAGTGGAATTATAATTTTCGCCTATACTGTGCCTTTAATTTTAGAATTTAGAATCCAGTTAATCAAATATGTTAATCACTTTTCTTTCCAGGTTTATTGATACACATATGATTCATGTACTTTTATTCATCCTAAATATGACCATGATTTATGCATGTTTTAAGTTCCAGCTAAAAACAGGAAGTTCTCATCTCCTGTGAAGGTCTGGTTTGGTGTCATAAAACTGTGTGCAAAGGGAGGTGAGGATTCTCTGACCTAGGGACAGATAAGACAGGAGAAAGTTTAGACCAGATGGCTCCATTCCTGGAGCCAGATACCATAAGAAATGTCTGTTACCAGGGAAACCAGAATTATGACCTTGAAGGGAGGTGCCAGGCAGAACCAGGTTCTGTAGAAGAAGATATAAGCTGTGTGACTTGCAAATGCAAGACAGATTCGCCATTATACGATGGGAGATGGTCGGAATCTCCCCAAGTGACACTGGGTTAAAATAAGGATGTAATAAAGAGTTTTATGTTGATTGCACAGAGGCGGTCTTTTTGGCTCGTTTCTTTGTCGGTCAGAAGATTTTAACAAACCGGAAGAGTGGGAAAAAGAACGAGAAGTCAAATGCTGAACCAGCTCGGAGGAAAGAAGAAGAAGGCCGGAACCAGCATCGCACGGGCCTGAGAAGAGTGACGTCAGACGAGCTGAAACATCATATTCTTTGACCAAAATACATCAGAAAACAGAAAGAGACAGAAACAACATATTTTTCCACGACAGCTGCCATACTGTTTTTACATGTGCTTTATAAATAAAATTGGTATAGTATGGTATGGTAAGAAAGAAAAGTAAAAGAACAGGTTCTCAGTCCTGGTCCTGGAGGGCTGGTTTCGTCTTCTTCTTCACTGGGAAAGACAAAAGGGCACACTACAACCACACCCAATTGCACGAAGAAAGCGAAGCAACGCCCACATCCTACCCCGGTCTGTCATCTCCAACAGGGTTTGCAGACTGAACACAGACACCCCTGCAGCCCCTAAGAAAACCAAACAAGGGCCTCCCCTCCACTGCATAGTTCTGGCAGAGCTAACCAAATCCCCACAGTCACAGCAGCCATTTGTGTCCTTCCCCACTAAAAACAATCCCCCTCTCAAGCAACTATGGTCCAACCTCAATCGAGTTAAAACCACAGAATTACATTTCCCACACATAAGGGCTGACCCACAACCATCCACCCTATGCTGTAGCTCATAATACGACCGCATCCCAGGAGGCTTGCCAACCCCCAGCCCATTCAACCCCTTTGAACAAGTGATCTCCCAAACCTCCTTGAGGTTCACACCACTAAGGCCCAGGACATTTTCAGCCGCTGCCATCACCTCATGCACTGCATTCCAACTTGTGACAGCCACCGTCGTCACTCTCCACAAGGCCTCTATGACAAACGCCAAAAACAACCGCCGATCACCCAATACCACACTATTATGAGCTGACGATTCCCCACCACCAACCGTGGGTTGCACGCCACGTGAACCCAGTCCACAAACACCATAACCCCCACCAGACCTCAGCCGACACACTGCTTCAGCATAGGACAACCTATGCTCAGACCAAAACTCCCCAACAGCCACTGCCTCCCAGTAAATTGGACAAACCTGTAAAGTAGCCTGATGATCCCCACCACAATTTGAGTGCCAAAAGGCCTCCACACACTGGAGGCCTTCATGACCACCCCCACACCTACGACACTTCTTGTCCTCCACACAGACGCTCGCCACATGGCCAAACTTCCGCAACCTAAAACACCTCAAAGGGGCCCTCTCAAAGGTCCTAACGGGGTAACTCACATAACCCAACATAATATGGTCAGGCAGAGCCGCATCACTAAAAGTCAGCAGCAATGGCGTAGACCCCTGGGAATTAAGATCCAGACGGTGAACCGCCACCACAACTCCCCCCTTCAAATTGCCCAACAATTCCTCTTCAGAGACGTCATTCAGAACATTATAAACCACCCCCTGAATGTCAGATCCAGCACCATGCTCAGACACATCAACACCAACATCCAGAAACCACTTAAGTTTGAGCGCTTTAACTCGCTGTGCCTCCATTTGACACACAACTGACAGCACCCCTCCAGGCAAGAAGGAGGCATCCACCACATCTCCAACCTTCTCCTTCAGCTACTTAGGTAAAGAAGCTGCCACTGCTTGATGCCCATAATCGAACAACCAGGCCCAACCTCCCTGCCAGCCCTCAGCAATTTAACCAAACCATCAACCCCAACGTCGTCCAGCGAAGAGTCACTCCTATCCCCACAATCCCGCTTTGCAGCACCCCTACTCTCGAACGGAGCAGCAGTCCCAACGCTGTCAGCTGACTTCCTCTCCATTTCTACACAGATAGAGATTGACCGGGTACAGAGCCAGAACACCATCTTAACAAACCTTAGAGGCCATCAGGCGATCCTCCAAAGTCTCCACCCAGCCAATCCAAACCGACACACCAACAGCTGATAACCCCGGAGCTCCGACAAGCGCGGCCCATCCCGCTTCTCAGACCACTTTGTAGACTCTGTCTACCCTGGAGGGCTGGGATCCAGAATGTTTTAGTTTGAACCCTGTTTCAACACAGGTGATTAACAGGCTTCAGCAAAGCTTGATGAGCTGCTTAACAGGTGATTCAACGACTGAATCTAGTGTGCTAGAACAAAGAAACAACTAAAATGTGCTGGATACTGGCCCTCTAGACTACTGTTGCAAAGGAAAAAACAAACTCTGTTTTGTGAGATTGATTCACTTCTTTCTGTGGTTTTAAGCAGGAATGGAGAAAATAGTTGACACACACAAAAAAAAAAAAATAATAATAAATACAATTAAAAGTGTGTTTAAATTATTATACAGGAAATATTTTTTCTGTTTAAACCAGAGATCAGCTGAGTTTTGTTTAGAGCAGACTGGAAGAAAGTCACAATGGTCCTTGAAGATTTTTCTGTGTATTTTTACATCTGGCTGGAAATCTTTGGCAACTGAATGAAATAAAAAAATATGTAAAAATGTAGCAGACCACCGTGCCTGCTTCTGAGTACTTAAAGATTGTTTTAAGTATGTTTTGATGGCTTGTAAATATTATATATGAGAACAGTCCTTGGTTTTTTATGTCTAGCTGTTTTATCTTATCTTTATCTGCATTTTTTTTTATCTTATCTGTTTGTGTAAAGCTAACTATGTGTCTGTTGCTGCTGCCTCTTGGCCAGATCGTCGTTGTAAATGAGAATGAGTTCTCAATCGACTCATCTGGTTGAATAACAAAGAAAAGAAAAGAAAACTGACCTGAGAGTCTCCAGTTGACAGTTTGGACTCTTTAGTCCATCAGACAGCAGCTTCACTCCTGAGTCATGGATCCTCAGGTCCAGTTCTCTCAGACTGGAGGACTGGGAGCTGAGAACTGAGGACAGAGCTCCACAGCTTCTCTGGTAGAGGGTACAGTCACTCAGTCTGGAGAGGAAATCAGAGCAGAAGGAATCAGTAAGTTTCTCTCCTGTAAAAACAACAGTAATAGATGTAGAAGCATCCTGCTGGATCTGGACCTACAGAGCTTTGTTGGAGGCTTTGACCACTGGCAGCAGCCTCAGAAGAACCTCCTCTGAAGCAGAGTATTTCTTCAGGTCAAACACATCCAGATCTTTTCCTGATGACAGTAAGATGAAGGCCAGAGCTGACCACTGAGCAGGAGACAGTTGATCTGTGGAGAGACTTCCTGAACTCAGAGACTGTTGGATCTCCTCCACTAGAGAAACATCATTCAGTTCATTCAGACAGTGGAACAGGTTGATGCTTTTCTCTGGAGACTGATTCTCACTGATCTTCTCCTTGATGTACTGGACTGTTCTCTGATTGGTCTGTGAGCTACTTCCTGTCTGTGTCAGCAGGCCTCGTAGGAGAGTCTGATTGGTCTGCAGCGAAAGACCCAGGAGGAACCGGAGGAACAAGTCCAGGTGTCCATTTGGACTCTCTAAGGCCTTGTCCACAGCACTCTGGTGGAGATTGTAAAGACTTGCTTGTTTAAATACTTTGGACCATATAGAAGTTTTTTGTCCTCCCATCAGGTTGACTCCATAGTTGCTGAAGGTCAGATGGACGTGAAGAGCAGCCAGAAACTCCTGAACACTCAGATGGATGAAGCAGAACACCTTGTCCTGGTACAGTCCTCCTCTCTCCTCTCTAAAGATCTGTGTGAACACTCCTGAGTACACTGAGGCTGCTCTGATATCGATGCCACACTCTGTCAGGTCTGATTCATAGAAGATCAGGTTTCCTTTCTCCAGCTGATCAAAAGCCAGTTTTCCCAGAGACTCAATCATCTTCCTGCTCTCTGGACTCCAGTGTGGATCTGTCTCAGCTCCTCCATCATACTTGACCTTCTTGACTTTGGTCTGAACCACCAGGAAGTGGATGTACATCTCAGTCAGGGTCTTGGGCAGCTCTCCTCCCTCTCTGGTCTTCATCACATCCTCCAGAACTGTAGCAGTGATCCAGCAGAAGACTGGGATGTGACACATGATGTGGAGGCTTCGTGATGTCTTGATGTGGGAGATGATCCTGCTGGCCTGCTCCTCATCTCTGAACCTCTTCCTGAAGTACTCCTCCTTCTGTGGGTCAGTGAACCCTCTGACCTCTGTCACCATGCCAACACACTCAGGAGGGATCTGATTGGCTGCTGCAGGTCTTGTGGTGATCCAGAGGAGAGCAGAGGGAAGCAGGTTCCCCCTGATGAGGTTTGTCAGCAGAACATCCACTGAGGTGGACTCTGTAACATCAGTCAGGATCTCCTTGTTGTGGAAGTCCAGAGGAAGTCGACACTCATCCAGACCATCAAAGATGAACACAACCTGGAACTCTTCAAAGCTCCAGATTTCTTTGGTTTCAGTAAAGAAGTGATGAACAAGTTCCACCAAGCTGAACTTCTTCTCTTTCAGCACATTCAGCTCTCTGAAGGTGAACGGAAACATCAAGTGGATGTTCTGGTTGGCTTTGTCTTCAGCCCAGTCCAGAGTGAACTTCTGTGTTAAGACTGTTTTCCCGATGCCAGCCACTCCCTTTGTCATCACTGTTCTGATTGGTTCTTCTCTTCCAGGTGGGAGTTTAAAGATGTCTTCTTGTCTGATTGTTGTTTCTGCTCTGTCTGCTTTCCTGGATGCTGTTTCAATCTGTCTGAGCTCATGTTCATCATTGACCTCTCCAGTCCCTCCCTCTGTGATGTAGAGCTCTGTGTAGATCTGATTCAGAAGGGTTGGGTTTCCTGCTGCAGCGATCCCCTCAAACACACACTGGAACTTCTGCTTCAGAACACCTTTAAGTTTCTGTTGACAAACTGCAGCAACACGTCCTGAATGAAGACAAAACATGATGAAGTGAACATCTGAATGCTTTGATCCATCAGTTTGTGCTTCATTCCTCCAGCAGGTTAAATCTGTAGAGAAATCCTCTTACTGCTCTGCAGACGCTCAGCCAGCTCCTCCTGCTTCATCCTCCTCAGGAAGGAAACTGTGATCTTCACAAACGCTTCTCTGCTGCTCCTCCTCTGCTCTTCATCCTCACCCTCCAACACCTCCTCCTCCTCCCTCTGACTCTCTAAGCATTGTGGGTCATCTGGACTCAGAAGCTTGTGGATCTTCTTCAGCTGGTTCTTCACAAAAGTGAGGATGTTGTCCTCCAGCAGCTGGAACAGAATCAGATCTGAATGACACATCAGACTGAAATCATGGAGCCAAACATCAGATCCATGTTGGACAGACTGACAACCCACTGGTCTACAAAGAGCAGCATGGAGACGACTGTGAACAGAACACATGTTAAAGTAGTTGTTGTCCATGTACAGACCATAAAGATGGAGTCCAGCTGTGTTTGATGCTGCTGGGCAGACTGACCACTGGGAACCTCTGAGCTCTGCTGGTCCACTCTGTGGAGGAATCATGAAGAATGAGCTGACATTCTGTCTGTCCACACAGAGACAAACACAAGGTAAAGGTCCATGTGGCGTCACGCTCCTCCATCCAGCAACACCTGCCACCTGAGTGGAACTTCCTACCTACACTGTGTCTGAACCAGAGCACAAAGGTGACACCTGCTGGACCAACTGGTGANGTGATCCAGATGATTGACAGCAGCAGAACAGAGACCTGCAGCCTCCTCTGTGTTTGTTAGAGACTGAGAGGAGAAGCTGGACTCAGAACCACAACCTGAACTCACTGGTTCTGGAAGTTCTCTGAAACGACACAACAAGCTGAACACAGCAGCCTTTCTTTGTGTCAGCTGCTCTAAAAAGCTGAAAGTCCACTCAGAGAGAACAACCAAGGAGGTTTTAGAGCCCGTTTGTTAACTCAGGCTTTAATGTTCAGGCTCTGAGCTCGCTCACATCAAAAGTTCACTTTTATGGCTCATCTGACATTTCTTCCACATCAAACACATGGATCAGCTGACTCTTCAGTCATCAACAGGAACAGCTGGTTGGAACCACCACGTGTGAAGAAAATGAAAATCATTTTGGTCCAAAAGACAAAACAATGTCCCTGAAGACAAGAGCTGATTGCTGCTGAGAACTGTTGATGGTCCAGATGAAGACGTTTCCATGGTGATACCTGCTGTTGATGTGGAACAGAACAGCTGTTCAACTTCTGCTTGATGAGGTTAAAGGTCATTTAGCTCTGACTCTGTCCCATCATGAAGGAGACGTGGACATCAGCTGGAAACACCATTCAGACTTTAAACAGGTCACCAGAGACCGGGCTGCTACCAAAAACTACTAAAACTACCAAAAACTACAGACTGGTCCTGATGTTGTTGGAAACTAACGGTGAAAATGGTTGTGATGGAGTTCTGCTTCTGTCTCTGGAAGTCAGAGTTTTAGGGGAGGGTCTTGGCTTTTTCCACTGGAGATTTGATCCTGTATGTTTGTAACTGTCAGTCTGAGACAGCTGAGAGGTTCTGTTACCATGGAGACGCTAAGGAGCTCCAGCTTCAGCTGACTGTTCATCATTTGATAGAAAATCCATCTGATGGATGATCTGAACATGGTTCTGGTTCCTGCTGGATTCTGTCATCAGCCGCCCTGTTCACGACACAATCAGCATCCTGTAAAAACTCCCATTAGTGGAGCAGCTTTCACAATTATTCTCCCTGAACAACAAGAGTTTGAAACTAGTTACAGAATAAATGCAGCAACTTAGTCTGAGAGAAATGAGAAAAAGCTCCAACTCAAAGAGATTCAACAGAAAACCATTCTCTTTAATATGATCCAGCCTCCACTGGAGACGGAGAAACACTCACTGCTGCTCACTGGGAACACGCTGGTGGAAGTTTAGAGGACGATCCATTGACCAGTCACTCCTAAAGGACACACAGCTGGGTTCTGGTCCAGGTTCTGGTCCTCTGATGATAAAAACAATATTTTAACCTCACATTTTTCAAATGATAAATCTTTATTCTATAACTGTTAACTTACCCTAACTTAGTGGCTTGTTTTCTGAAGAGAGGATGATCCTCTATCAGGTAACATCTGTGTGGAAGATGAAGGAGTTTGTTCAGTTTGACTTCTTCTTTTGTTTAATATTTTTATTTAGTCGAACAAAGAGGTGTTGAATGTTATTGGATACACACTGTAGCTTTTGTTATGCTAGATCATTTTTAGCTCAAGTCTTCAGGTTGAACTTTATTTAGATTTTATATTTGATAAAATATTAAAGTTTTTCAGATTGTTTGAAATACAGACAGAATAGATTAAAAAGCCTTAAATTAATCAAGAATCGGAAAGAAGATATTAAACTTAAATAGACATGGAGAAGAGTGGTGGCCAGTTAGAGATGATCATGTGACCTCTGAGCGTTGCTCTGGCTCTCATGTTCTCCACACAGACTGGTTTTAGAGGGAGGGACTCCCTCCTCTCTGTCCTCACACTGATCCATGCTGCTGAAGTCACACCAGCTCACACACACGTCACACCTTCACCTGCAGAGGAAACACACATCATTCATCTGCTCATCAACTCTGATCATCTTGACATCATTTGTGCTGTAAAAAGATCAGCTGCTCCTCCACTGATTGGCTCTTCTTCTCTGTTTCATCTCAGCATCAGTTGGATGCAGTCAGACAATTATTACAGACCAGCAATTTATTAGAATGATGAAAGTAGAAAATAGTTGTAGCCTCATGGAGGCCATGGTTTTTCATCCTAATGAACTAAGTTACACTTTTAACCTACAGGCCTGAGTCATGCGGTCAGACAACTGATATCGTGGTGTGGAGAGACATGAAATCTAATCCCCCAACTATTCCAGTAATTAGCTAAACGGTTAACAAACGGAGCACAGACGCCTCGGTAGCACATGAACATTGGAACCGATTGGAACACGCCTTGGTGGTTCCTGATGACGTATCTCCTAGGCAACCGGGGCGGGACCGAGGCATCAAGGCGAGGTTCCTTGCAATTGAGAAACACCCACTGACTGGTGGTTCAGGTTTACACTCTGACCAACAGAGGCTCCAAACACATGAACTCTGATCCATCATAAAAGCTGGAGTCCAGGATCAGAGTCTGGTCCAGCATCAGGATCTGAGATCAGGACTCCAGTGGGAGTTTTCTGAGTGTGTTCAGAGTGTCAGAGACAAACAGAGAGTTCCTGAACATCACAGTTGGTGTGTTGGAGGAGAAACCAGCAGCAGGTGTGAGTGGGATTCAGCTGATGCTGGAACAACCTGCAGCTCCTCATCAACACTCACTCACAGATTGTTGCTCTGCAGGCTCATGTGGTCTGACTCAGGTCTCATCAGGAGACTCCATCTCTCTACTTGGAAACTGGAAGGAACCAAAGGAGGACTTACTCACCTTCTTCCACCGACGTCTTCCCTCTGCTGTCTGAAGCAGGTCTGTGTAGAAGAGAAGATCCTGCTCTTCCTCTCCATTAGCAGTCCTCTGAGTCTGCAGGCTGCCGTCACTCTGAAACCAGTCTTAAGGTGTGGCTCACAGGTCAAAGGTCAGCTGCTGCACCTTTCTCTGACTGGAAACTCATCAATGATTCACCTGCAGCAGATTAAGGAGAAACACAACGAATGAAGGAGGCAGGACGATGTACAGATGTAGAGCTACAACACACTCCATCAGGATCTCTTTAGGGGACTAAACCATCTAACAGGATCTGCTTTCATTTTTAAATAGATCTGCACTAAAAGATCCACCATCATTACAATGATGTCACACAGCAGAGCCAATCNCTCTCTCCCTCTCTCTCTCTCTCTCTCTCTGTCTCTCTCTCTCTCCTCTGTAATGGCGTGCCATAGTGTAGTCCATGTTGTTATTCCTAATAGCCATTATGATAAGCATAATGTATTTCTCCCACAGATTGCCCTCTGGAAAAGATATATTGATGATATTTTCCTGATTTGGAGGGGCAGCCATGATGAACTTGATCTATTTATGATCTTTATTAATTCTTCCTTTCTTCGGTTTACGATGGAAAATCTGTATTAATTTTCTTGATTTGAAAATTTTTAAAAATGCAGAGGGAAGACTGGAAACAACTATCTTCCGCAAACCCATGAGCAGAAACACCTTGCTAAGAGCTGACAGCAATCATCCACGTCATCTAATAAAAAATATTCCTGTTGGTCAATTCCTCAGACTGAGAAGAAATTGCAGCTCTGCTCTTGATTTTGAGCTGAAGGCAGCAGACACGACACAGCGCTTTCTACAGAGAGGATACCAGCCTGAAGTTGTCTCATCAGCATGTGAGAAAGCTAGAAATACGGATAGAGCATCGCTTCTGGTAAAACAGAGGACATCACATCCACTCATCACTTTTTCTACAGTTCTCTCCAGCAGCAGGGAGAATTAAGAATAGCATTCTTAAACATTGGCAGGTCCTGAGCAGTGACCCAACATTGAAAGAGATCAGCTCTCAGAAACCAATGGTGACATTCAGGCGTGCACGAACTCTGAAAGACCGGGTTGTACATTCAGAGACCAGAAAACCGCTGACATCAGAACCTGGTTGCCTGACCAACCTGTTGGATTCTCTCGCTGTGGCCGCTGTGCACAATGCTCCAATTCCCACGATACCAAACTCTTCACTCATCCACAGGCAGGCCAAAAGTACAAGATTAGATCATTTATCAACTGCAATTCTACGCATGTGATCTATCTGTTGAAGTGCCCATGTGGACTGGCATACGTGGGACAAACCAAGAGAGCTTTGAAAATGAGGATCTCTGAACACAAAACGGCTATTAGGAATAACAACATGGACTACGCTACGACACGCCATTACAGAGAAGAACATCATGGATCAGCCGCCTCCCTCAGGTTTTGGGGAATTGAAAAAATCATTGCTCCCACTAGAGGGGGTGATACCATCAAGCTGCTACTGAAGAGAGAGGCTTTCTGGAGTCATACTCTATACTTTAGAACCCACAGGAATAAATGAGGATAATAGCTTGTCATGCTGTCTCTAAGACTCCAGTGTCTAGTTATATTTGATGCAATTTTAAACATCTTGACTGTTGGATTCCTGCTTGTTTTAGAAAACATTTCATAGGATTTTGTGAGATTTTCTTTCTATTTCTATTCCTAGTATTATCTTGAGTGTTAGAATGTTGGCATACCCTTTGCTACATATTGATGATGCTTGCCTAAAAGTATATTATATTATATTATAAATAAAGAAAAGCATATTGTTAATATAAAACTGACTTCTGGTTTGCTTGAGAGCCACCTATTAATGTTATAACCTCAGCAGAGAGTTTCAATAGTTATATTGTGTATTACAAATCCATTACATGAGCCTTAGCAACACTTCCTCCACAGTTCTGCTCTTTTTAGGAGGCTCAACCTGAAAAATAAATGAAACAAAAGGGAAATTGATCTTAGTCTTTATAACGATTCTATTTACAAGAAATTGACAACAGGAACAGGATGTGTATTAAACAAGTGTCCCAAAATATTTAGAAGCAGACACTTGTTTGTTTTTTAAACAGGACCAAATATTATCATCAATGACTTATTGCCTCATCAATGTCATGTTTTCCTGTGTCTTTTCGTGGATTTCTGTCCTTCCAAACTGTAGTGGATAGAATCAAATATGAACTCTAAACAACTAACTAACTAACTGTCTGCCACCTTGTCACTTGCCAACTTCTCTATAGCTTTAAAGCAACTGTTTAAGATCTGGTAAAACAGAAAATGACAACATCAATTAACAAATAGATAAATACTATAAGCATGCATATTTCCATGACTACCATTCCTTCAATGTCCTCCTGCCATCCCAAAGTCCAAACATCTGCTCGTGTAAGCACTTGGTCATATACTCTAACCAGGTGTTCAGTTGGTTGTCCATTGCTGTTTAGTGCCTGTGAAAGCTAAAACAAAGTCAGATTAAGAATAGTGTTTTTAACGTCTGTTTCACTTTCAGCATGTCTATTCACCAGATTTTCCTGTTTTCCAGTCAGTTCCCAGTGGTGGGCCTTGCATTTCAGAGGAGTCAATGAAGGGGTGTCCATTCCTTCACTTTGATGATGCCCTTATGCAGAACATATAGAAAAAAAAACACAAAAAATAAAATATATATTTATGAAAACACAATTTCATTTACATGAATAATTTTGCATGTGGAAATTTACTAAGAAACTTGTAATGATTACCCATGGTGATCCTTCCATGAACATCTAAGCTGAAATCAGCATTTGTTCCCACAGTTTTCTTCAACTACTCTCTCATTTTGTTGTTTCTGTCAACATTGTAGTGGCGAATGATATTTCTTTGAAGGAAGATGTGTGGATGGAGTGAGCATAATAAGGAAGTAGTTGTTCTTGTGCATCCTTGAGAATAGTTGCTCTTCACACTGATTATTAAGGTGACCAGCTACCTCAGGAACAAGTTCAGTTCTTTGTAAAAGATCTCTGTTGTCTTTGTTGTTGCCTTGATGAAAAACATGGAGCAAAGCATAATGATCATGTGATCCAGTCAGTGGGTGGCAGGTTTCATCCTCTTGTTTTTTCTTGTGCTTTAGCCAATTTAGGTTTACTCTAAGTTTCTTTTCTCCAGCCAGTTGAATGTTTTCTTGTGATGGATGAAGTAGCCTCCCATCATGTGTTTGAAAAGGATGCTCTTCTGGTTCTCTGCAGTTGGCATGACTTGCCAGTCCTCCTGCGTAGTCATACATGTAACATTTGGAAAATGCTTCCATGACAGAAGCATGTCAGCTTCTCTCTGGGGCTCTTAGCTCTGAGACTGAATTTTATGGAATACACAACTCCACATGGGCACATTATTACAGCCCAACCACCTAAAAAAAATAGAGCATTTTCAATTCACTTGATTACAGTAATATTTTGATTTGATTTGCACCATACCATTAAGATATTAAAACATTAAAATAATGAATTCCATTCTGTATTGTTTTTATTGCAAAGATAATTCAAAAATGTGTTTAGATGAGGATGATATACAAACCTGATGCACTCTTGACTTTTTGAAAAACTTTGTTGTATGTTGTCTTGTTGGCCATTTTCTCACGAAGACGAAGCACAAGGTCCATTCTAGAGCCCTTTGTGTCAAGGCCACATTGCTNAAAATCAAATTACTAAAAAGTTGTTTTTCTTATTAATAAATTAATAATGTTTTAATTATGTTGTCACTCCTCTGTTTTAATAAAAAATAATACCATATTATAGAATAACGTGCTTTGGGTAGATATAAATCATTTAAAATTTTGGCCGGTAAAAAATATGCTTGGCCGGTAGATTATAGCATCCACCGGCCAAGTTGGCCGGTGAGTCAAAAATTTAGTTTCGGACCCTGCGTACATCACTGTGAAACTTTTTTTTTCATAGTGAAGAGTTCATGCGCGCTCTCGTGCCGGGCTGCAGTTACTCACAGCGCCGAGCGCGTCGCTAATGAGTTTCGTTTCATCATCCTGCCTCCTGCTCCTTTAATGTTCTTGATTTAAATCATCAGTCACAACACAAGTTTCAGCGACTGGCTTTTATTTTGAAAAGGTTCGCTTCCGCTGTTACCGTAAAACATTGTACGCGTGCGCCTCAAAGAATCGAGTGAGGGCTCACTTTACCGTCGATTTCGGAGTGGAGGCTGGCTTTACCCCAGTGGCTCACTGGCTTGATGAGGGATTTAAGGCTCTGACTCAGCTCTACGTCTGCTTTTAAGTAAATAAGATTGTGTCCCACCCCTTTCAACAAAACACTACCAACATTATTACTGTGTAGGTACTGATAAGCCTCAGAGATTGTTTATTGCCTCCCCGTCAGACGCAACTGAGTTCAGAAAGTAGCTAAAATGCTACTGTACGTTAGCTTTGGCCAGACTTTAAGACTGTCCACCCCGCAGAAGGAGTGTAACGATGTCCCGTTTGAGCTGTGACAGCTGGTGTTCATGCATGTTTTCAGTCCCTAAAAACCCATAAAAAGAGGATTAGCATGAAGGGATCGCATCGTCTCAATGTAAACAAATGCGGACTGGAAGTTGCTTGCATCTTTCGTGCAAAGCATCACGGGCCGTGAGAATGACATGGATTGAAGTCCACGTAAACACATGCAAATAAGGGTCAAGCAGGAGCTGCCTCTGCACAGATCCCTGTTTACTCTGTTGATTTGGCGTTAAAATGCTCAAATTCTGTGCTGTCTATGGTTGTTACAATTGCTCTAATCGGGACAAAGACCAACGTTTTTTGGGGGGTCCCGAAAGTAGTGCGCCACAAAGGATGTATTTTTTTTTTTTAAACTTACTGAAAGAAGATGGCTGAAGTGTATCATAATTTCCAGCTAAAAACATTAGGAGCTGAAACGGACAATGCTAAAGTTTGCAGCGATCACTTTCTAACAGGTTTGGGTTTACTAAATGTTTTTATAGCATTTTATTGAACACAGCCAAAAAAATGGCAGGTAAACAGTTTGATACTGTTTTCATGTGTCCGTACAGCAAATAGCTTTCAGAGTGCTAATGTTGTTAGCAGTTAGCTTAGTGTTGTAATGTGGCGTTTATACTCTATAAAAAACAAACTAACGTACCAGAAATTTAGATTTAAAAAGGCCTAATAAGTTATTTACAGTAGATTCTAGCACATAAACATACCTGTTATCAATAGCGATATCATTATTATCATGAGCTAAATAGCACAACTAACTACTTGCCTGAGCAAAAACAAGACGACAGTCATTTAGAGCTTCTCAGGATCACTAAATGGTTTACCCAACCTGAAATAAAATAGTTGTAGGCTTCCAGGCTTTTGAAGGCTTTCATTTGGTTTGCTGTATAATATGAGGTATGCAGCACAAGGTAGTTTGTTGTCGATCGCTTCAACTCTGGGTAAATCCTCCAGAGAGTATGAAAACACTGACTTTTTTATATGGGTTGTAACCTATATGAAGATGTATTTTTTCGCGATATCACGTCTGTGCCAGTTCACTCGCTTTCCTCCATCGCGCTGTTTTATACTAAAGCAAAACACTTCCTGACCCGTATTTGAGTTTTGCACGACTTCTGGGTCACGTGACTGAAACCCAGCAATTCTTTCACTTACAAACATCCAACACACACTGCTTCACATGTGAACATAGAAATGTGTGTGAAGAAGAGCTGAGCTCACATTAAACACATGTTGGAATCAAACATTTCAGACTGACTCAGTTACATTTTACACAGTTACAACATTTAGATACAGCTCACCTCTCTGCTGGGGCTGGGGGGGCTCCTGAGGTGCTAAAATCCAGAAGATGTTCGTTTGATGATTTAAATTTCTCAATTACATCTCTAGACGCTCTTCAAGGACACACAGCTGGGTCCAGGTCCAGGTCTGAGTCTCTGATGGATCCTGTTTAAAACATTTTAAATGATGAATTAAATGACTGATTGATGCTGAGTTGAGTCACTTAGTGAGACTGGATCCTGGAACATTCTGGATCAAACTAACAGGATTATTTGTTCTCAGTTCTTCAACCTGAAACCACATCTGGGATTCTACAGTCCTCCTGCTCCTCCTCCTCCTCCTCCTCCTCCTCCTCCTCCAGCAGACATGTTGTTGTTCTCTAACTGGATCAAGTGGATGACTGTAGCTCAGTGATCCAGATGATTGACAGCAGCAGAACAGAGACCTGCAGCCTCCTCTGTGTTTGTTAGAGACTGAGAGGAGAAGCTGGACTCAGAACCACAACCTGAACTCACTGGTTCTGGAAGTTCTCTGAAACGACACAACAAGCTGAACACAGCAGCCTTTCTTTGTGTCAGCTGCTCTAAAAAGCTGAAAGTCCACTCAGAGAGAACAACCAAGGAGGTTTTAGAGCCCGTTTGTTAACTCAGGCTTTAATGTTCAGGCTCTGAGCTCGCTCACATCAAAAGTTCACTTTTATGGCTCATCTGACATTTCTTCCACATCAAACACATGGATCAGCTGACTCTTCAGTCATCAACAGGAACAGCTGGTTGGAACCACCACGTGTGAAGAAAATGAAAATCATTTTGGTCCAAAAGACAAAACAATGTCCCTGAAGACAAGAGCTGATTGCTGCTGAGAACTGTTGATGGTCCAGATGAAGACGTTTCCATGGTGATACCTGCTGTTGATGTGGAACAGAACAGCTGTTCAACTTCTGCTTGATGAGGTTAAAGGTCATTTAGCTCTGACTCTGTCCCATCATGAAGGAGACGTGGACATCAGCTGGAAACACCATTCAGACTTTAAACAGGTCACCAGAGACCGGGCTGCTACCAAAAACTACTAAAACTACCAAAAACTACAGACTGGTCCTGATGTTGTTGGAAACTAACGGTGAAAATGGTTGTGATGGAGTTCTGCTTCTGTCTCTGGAAGTCAGAGTTTTAGGGGAGGGTCTTGGCTTTTTCCACTGGAGATTTGATCCTGTATGTTTGTAACTGTCAGTCTGAGACAGCTGAGAGGTTCTGTTACCATGGAGACGCTAAGGAGCTCCAGCTTCAGCTGACTGTTCATCATTTGATAGAAAATCCATCTGATGGATGATCTGAACATGGTTCTGGTTCNACAGGCCATTTACCATTTACATGCTTCCTGGGGAGTGATCATCGTCTGGTGTCGAGCACTTTTGGAAGGGGTCTGGTTGTGGAACCACGTGATTTAGTACTCAGAAAGTTCCTGAAAATGGCCGTTCGGCTGGCCCGGTCAAGTGGAGAAACGCACCTGTCAGGAAGTTCCTATAAATTTACCCCGAAGTTCCCATAATGAAAACACACCTAATATGTGCTTCTGTTCCACCCTGTAACAGTTCTTCTTAAAGCTTATTGTTTTGTTTCATGATAATAAATATATGGACCTATCATGGATTTTGTTAGCATCTGCTGAGCATGTTTCTCCCACAGCCTGAGACGTGACTGTTTTAATGCAGATAGATTTTTTTTCTTTGTTAAATCTTCTTAAATGTTCCAAATGTTTCACGCTTTCACATTGTCCTAAGGACTGTTGTTAGTGATTTTTACTGCTTTGATGAATTAACTATTTTACTGCTTTGATGAAATAATGTCCTGGGAAAGAACCGTAACTTCTTGTTTTTCAGTTGCAACCTGCTTATCTGACAGCCCTCCCATCCAGCTGATGAGAGAAGAACATTCTTGGCAAACTACACCGAGAATAACAGAAAATGTCTTATCACAGTAAAACTATTTCTTCAAGCCTAGCAACAGAATGTTATTGGCTAGAGCAGACTACTTCATGTCTAGCTGATTGGTTACTCTTTGTTCATTGAGTTTAATAAAAAGACATAGAGGACAGTCTGAGAGTTCAGAGCTGGGTCGGTATACATCTTACCAACACTCAAATTCTCCCACTCTCCTCTGCGCAGAGATAATTTTACTCACTTCTCCTGTCTCTTTATTCGGTTCATTTACAGGTTCAATAAATACCCAACATTTCTGGTGCCGTGACCCGGATGTAGCGAGCTTGACCTGCAGGACTTCTCCGAAGGGCCGTTCCTGTCGACTCCCTCAAAGTCCCGGGATCTGACTTGGTCCACGGGCCGGCTTCGTAGCTTCTGACTTTTCCTCCAGTTCCGCTCGCCTACATTCGGTTCGGGGTGAACCGTATGTAAGGGGGGATTCTGTGAGTATTATTATTTTCACATTAACATTTAAAAATCCTATTTCAGTCAGGGTATTGGTCTGTCAGAATTTTTTCAGTGCGATTTTGACTAAATTTATTTAGGGCAAAATACACTGGACTGAGGGCTGGGTTTCGTACCGCTCAGGTCCTAAAATATGCTGGACTGAGGGCTGGGACTCGTACCGCTCAGGGCCACAAAGAATAGTTGACGGCTGGGTTTCGTACCGGTCAACATTAAAAGAAACATAGGGGCTGGGAGATCCGCCTGTGACACGAGGGCAGGACGTAGTTTCCGCTTGTGTATTTTCTGACAGATCATAAAACTAAAGTCGCTCCCTAGGAGGACTAGAAAGACAGGTAAACAACATAATCTTTCTGAACCATTTTCTTCATCCGAAACCTTACGGTGTTAACATAAAACGGAGGAAAGGGGAATTAAAGACGTTGTTTACGGATTTTAGGATTATTATATAACACATTCACATACTTTTTCTTAGGTCCTTTAGGGTGGACTTATAAAATAGGGTACATTAAGTAAACACAACGCAGTATTTTAAAAATCTCTTAATCAAAACTAAAGTTTTATTAAAAATTACCAGTAAAAATTAAGTTAATGGATCCATTAAATCATAGGAAAATCTGTTTCTTGGTTGTGTGTTTCACTATTTCTCTTATAGTGTGTTTTATTGTGATACTTTGTGAAGTTCTTGGATTTCTTCCATATGATTTTACACGTTCCTTCTTTAATCATACTGAGTAATTTCACTCTCAAATAAAATTGGGTAACAATGTTTCAGCCGATAACTTACAGGGAGATGTTAAGTATATGCACGGAAAAGATCCAGATCTGGTGAAGCATTTATTGAAGTGGAATAAGAAGTATGGAGTAGAAAGCTGAAAGGTGATCAGTGGCAGAAGCTAGTAAGTCAGCTTGAAGTTAAGACTGCTGCAGCTACAGGCAAGAAAGCAGTGAGCAAGGAAGAGCAGTTGAAAGTGAAAGAAATGGGCTGAAGAGACAGAAAAGAGAAAACGTGACATTCAGAAGAGTAGAGAGAGAATGGAACAGAAAGAGGATGCCTTACTGTTTAAAAAAAATAATGAAGATCCCACATTGAATTCTAGACCTCCCCCATATACGGACTCGACTCCTCCTCCCGCCCCTTCTCAGGCTCCGCCACAAGTTGTGCTGGGAGCTGAGGGAGGAGGGAGGGGAGGCCCGGATCTGGGGTCATCACCTGTGGCAAGCAGAACCAGAACCAGTAAAGATAGAAACCCACCAGCCCAAGACAGTGAGAGTAATGATGAGTCAGAGGGAGGGAATTAACGCAGTTACACAGCTAAAGCAACTTAGGAGTAAAGAAGAAACCTTCCCCATGGTTCAGGTGCCCCCACTAGTTGAAGACGGGCCCCCACAATATGTGTTTAGACCATGGACTTTAAAGGATGCAAAAGACGCTGTAGAGGATGTAACTAGTCACAAAGAAGACCCTGACCGATGGGTAGTAGATATGACTGGGCTGCTGCATTCTTACAGACTCAATGGTCATGAATTGGGGCAGGCCATGGCCTCATCCTTAGGCAAAGATTGGCATCAAGTCAGACAAAATTACACAGGAAGAAACCACTTGAGACAGATTTATCAATATGGAGGAGATGGCGCTGATGTGTTGCCCCAGTTTAATGATCTGTGTCAAAGAGTGAGAGAAAAATTCAAAAAGAGGGCAAATTATAGTCATTTGGCTGGAGTAAAACAAAAACCAGATGAAACACCTGAGGATTTCCACTACAGATATGAAAAAGAATTTAGAGTGCACAGTGGAATCCCATATGATACAGCCGGAGACTCTACATATCAACAACAACTTAAAAATGGATTGCTGTCGGGTTTCCTACCAGAGATTGAGAACCATGTCAAAAATCATTTGGTTACTTGGGAGCACTGCACTGTAGCCGACTTAATGACGCATGCCAGACATGCTGTCGCAGTAATGGCGCGTAAGAACAAAAAACCAGGTGGACCCGGTAGCCCAAATGTATTTTATGGGACTGACTCCTATTATCAGGGGCGCTACAATCGTGGTAGAGGGAAAGGCAGACGAGGACGAGGTAGAACTTATTCAGGTCCCAATCAACAAAGCCCTGGAAACATGAAAGGTGAATGTTGGAATTGTGGTGAAGTGGGCCATTTGGCTAGGGACTGCCCCCAGGGCTCTAATGATGGTGGAAACCGAGGAGGAGGAGGGAGTCATGGGGAACAGACCCAAAACCACCACAGATTCCAGAAACGTCACCAAGACCAAAATGACTAGAAAAATGTGACTCAGACCCAGGCCCAGACGAACTCTTAAAAGAAACAGTAGAATGTTGTGGAGCCTGTTAAACCTGTTAAAAGAAAAACCATACATTGACCTAGTGGTAAATAACAAAACAACACGATTTTTATGTGACTCAGGGGCTTGCAGAACAGTAATAAGCTCTTCTATAGGGTTGAGACCCTCACGACAAAGTTTACTGTTAAAATCAGCTGATGGTGTTACCACACGCTCACCTCTTTCACTTCCTGTCTCTGTGGTTGACCTAGTTTCAGGAAGAGAAACCACTGCACGAGTGGTAATATCTCCAACCTGTCCTGTGAATTTGCTAGGCAGAGATCTCATGACTGTGCTAAAAATTTCTATTGTGCCCATTAAAGATGGTATGAGAGCAATAAGGGTTGAAGATGATGATGATATCTGCCTATCACATAGAACTGAAGTTAGCACAGGACTTTATTATTCTCTGGATGCAAGAATGCACCTAAATTTAACAGAAGGGGAAATAATGTATGCAGAAGTACAGCCAGTTCTAACTGAACAGTATGATGAAATGAGTTTAGATCAACTGCATGTAACCATGGCTCTCAGACCAGAGCCTGATCCTAAATATCAGGAGCATTTCATGCCCTATTCTCCAGCAATAATAGCAATAACCACTATTGTAACCGATGGAAAATCTAATTCTGCAGGAAGTGTGTGTTTGGGTCCAGCCACAAAACCATTCTTTGACTTACCAACAGTCCCGCATGTTTCTTTGACCAAAAATCCACAAACAAGGTGGAAAGATCTTGGTGTAATGGTGAAGAAAGCAGAAAATGCTACTGATTTTAAACCTTTGGAGGGAGAAAATACATGGCAGTTTAGCCCTTCCACAACCCTGTACAGGAAACCAGTAACTCTAGCCCTTACCTGTACTACAGGCAGACATTTCATAGAATGACCAAACACTGAAGAAGTGATGCTGAGTGAGGATGATGAGAACCAGCTGAAAGAAATACCTGAAACCACTTGGGCCTCAGGTTCATCAGATGTAGGACTATTAAAAACAATAGCTCCTATCCAAATTAACCCCAAATCCCATTTCAGGCCTAGAGACAAACAATATCCACTCTCCCAACAAGCTGAGATGGGTATTGAACCTGTTATTCAGGATTTACTGAAGGCAGGAATCATAAGAAAATGTCCAGATTCTTCATGTAATTCTCCAATCTGGCCAGTGAAAAAAGCAGATGGGAAAACATGGAGAATGGTTCAGGATCTGCGTAAAGTAAATTCAGCAGTTCACACAAGAGCTCCAAATGTACCAGATCCACACACATTGTTAAATTCATTACAGCCAAATAAGAAGGTTTTCACAGTGATCGACCTCAGCAACGCTTTTTTCAGTATTCCTGTTCATCCTGATTCTCAGTTTTGGTTTGCATTCACCTATAAAAACACCAAGTACACTTACACTAGATTGTCTCAAGGGTACGCAGACAGCCCCAGCATCTTTACAGAAGCACTCATGAACTGCTTAGCAGACTTTACAGTATCTGAAAAAAGCCAGATTTTGGTTTATGTAGATGACATCCTTGTAGCATCTGAGGATGCAGAGAGTTGTAGAAAAGACTCATTAGCTCTTCTAAAACATTTAGGAGCTACAGGAAACAAAGTGAGTAAAAAGAAACTCCAGTGGGTGAAAACTTGTGTGCAGTACTTAGGCCACACCCTGTCCTCTGAAGGACGACAGGTCCAACAGGGACGAAAAGATAACATTCTCAACACACCAAAACCAGTCACAAAGAAACAAATGATGCAATTTTTAGGGTTGGCTAACTACTGCAGGCAGTTCATTCCTCACTATGCAGAAAAAACTCAGCCCCTGCTAGAGCTGATCCACGGACAGCACTTAGCAATGACTGAACCCATAACCTGGAATGAGACAGCAGAGAGACACTTTGTGCAGATAAAACAAGACATCCATTCTAGCACGGTTTTAGCTCTGCCAGACTATACTAAGGACTTCACCCAGACAGTAGATTGTAAAAATGGTTTTATGACTTCTGTCCTACATCTAAAACATGGTGACAAACTCAGACCTATAGCTTTCTATTCTAAAAAGCTAGATCAAGTAGCACAGGCACTCCCTCTTTGTGTCCAAGCGGTCTGCGCGGCAGCAATGGCTGTGGAGTGCTCAGCGGATGTGGTTTTATTTCATCCCCTCCAACTGTTGGTTCCGCATGCTGTTGATGTGCTGCTGTTGCAGGGAAAATTAGGGTTGTTGTCCCCTGCACGACATCTAAGCTACACGGCTATTTTAATTGCTCAACCACATATTGAGATTAAAAGATGCACAGTGTTAAATCCAGCTACCTTGTTACCCACACCAGACGAGGGAGAACCACACAGTTGCTTAGAGACTACTGACCATTTGCAGCTGCCCAGACCGGACCTTAAGGATACACCACTGAATGAGGGTTTAACCTGGTTTGTTGATGGCTCCTGTTCAAGAAACCTACAAGGTCAGAATAATACAGGTTACGCCGTGACCCAAGCACCAGACATTATTATTGAAGCTAAATCATTACCATCCCATTTCTCTGCTCAGGCAGCCGAAATCATCGCCCTGACAAGAGCATGTATTTTAGCACAAGATAAAGAAGTCACAATCTACACAGACAGCCAATACGCTTTTTCTACCCTGTTTTATTTTGCTAAACAGTGGGAACAACGGGGCATAGTAACGGCTACAGGGAAACAGATAACACATGCCTCTCTACTTTTGCAGCTGCTAGAAGCAGTACTTCTACCAAAAAAGATAGCTGTATGTAAATGTCAAGCTCACACCACAGGGACTGATTTTGTCTCTAATGGAAATAGGTTGGCTGATGAGGTTGCGAAACAGGCCGCAATTGGCAGTTTCGGTTCCTCTGATTACTTTCTAAATGATATGCCAGACATTATTGATCACACCATTTTAGCTGATATGCAAAACAATGCGCCACTAGCAGAAAAACAGATGTGGAGTACAAAAGGTGCCACTCTAGATGAAAACGGCTTGTTGACAGTATGCGGAAAACCCATACTGCCCAAATCCTTGTACAAAGCTGCTGCTGTTACGACACACGGAAAATGTCATGTGTCGTCGGGAGGGATGACGAACATAATACAGCAGCATTTCACTACCTATAATCTACAGTCATACTTAAAACATTTTTGTAAAGCATGTACCATCTGTGCTAAACACAACCCTCAGGGAAACATTAGACCAAAAAGAGGACAATTTCCTCAACCAACCTACCCTTTCCAAACCATGCATATGGATTTTATTGAACTCACTCAAAGTGGTCCTTATAAATACTGTTTGGTAATAATTGATGCTTTCTCCAAATGGGTAGAGATTGTTCCAACAGCAAAAAATGATGCACTGACAGTAGCTAAGGCTATATGTAAAAGTATTATAGCTGTTCATGGAATCCCACAGAACATCTATTCAGATAATGGCACACACTTTGTGAATGATGTGATCCAGAACATGGCTGATCATTTGGGAATAACACTGAAAAACCATTGTGCATATCATCCACAAAGTGCTGGATTGGTTGAAAGAAATAATGGTACTATTAAAAGTAGACTCAGAAAATGCATGGAAGAAACTAAAAGGCCCTGGCCTGAATGTTTAGATTTGGTAAAACTGTACATGAGGATAACTCCTACAAATAAAGGTTTAAGTCCTTTTGAAATCATCTATGGCAGACCTTATCGTTTACCTATCTGCACACCAGACATCAACAAAGCTCATGATGAACTGACTTTAGCAGATTATATGAAAAAGGTTTTGAACACTAGAGAGTCTGTGGGAGCAAATGATTTGCCCCGTTATCCATCTGTGTTACAGGAGGAGCAACAACTGGTGAAACCAGGGGACTGGGTGTTCATCAGAACAATCAAACGGAAGAACTGGACTAGCCCCAAATGGGAGGGGCCATTTCAGGTTTTGTTAACCACACCCACTGCTATTAAAATAGCTGAACGTCCTTCTTGGATACACCTGTCTCATTGTAAACTACAAAGAACACTTGACAAATAAGGAACTGAGAGGTTGTGGTCAGATAGACCAAAGACAATCACAAGAATGAAGCTGTTTATGTGGACATTTTTGGCTGTGGTGGGAGGCATAACTCTGATTGCAGGCTGTGAGGCATCAACCAGAACGTGCAGAACTGAGGTTTGGAAGGCCCCAGTCAGACGAAGAACCTGGAACAATCCAGTCCAGTTCCAGTGTGATGAAGAATTCAACAGGGGAGAGTTGTCTGAGATCAGATGCCGTATCCTTCCAAAACCTGGTAAAGTCAATTTACAGGTACAAAAATGGCTCTGGACGAGAAAAGGCAACACCATCCCCCTACTCGACTGCAACAAAGTTGACGGCTGCACCGTGACTTGCGACGTAGAGATGTCTTCAGTCTGGAGAGTGGCTGATGGGCAGATTGTCACACTGAAACTGCAACTCTACACTGCACCTGAATCTGATAAAGGTTGGTACTCTCTGTTCCTCCAGACCAACTATGGCAGGGCAATACACCATGTCAGACTGGGGCCTAAGAAGACTCGCCACCGGAGGTCTCTGGTGGATCCTCATGCACCCATGGACAACAAATGGTATCGTATGGCTAATTATACTGCCAAAATGATGGGTTTCAATTCCAGTTGTTACGTCTGCACTTTCATCCCCCACCACGGTGAAGACAATCCTACTTTGATGGCCACGCCTCTCAACGTCACAGCAACAGTGTGCACTTTGTATTCAATAAACATGAAACAGCACCTGAACACCAGCCAGGACGACTCTAGTTGTGCTGTCCTGCCCCAATGCTGCGGTTATAAAAACCTGAGAACCACATGGCTAAACCCCTCCACCTTCACTAAGAAGACCAACATCACTGCTGCAAAGGGTCTGCACCTGTTGAGGACCACGGGAGCAGAACCATTTTGTTTCACAAGAATCTGTGCTGCAGGAAAATCACCCCTAGGTGTCTCTAACTGTGATGATGTTATGCCTGTTTTTGAAACATTTTCTGCAGGGAACCTGACCCACTGGCTGTGGTCCAACCAGACCAAAGGTTTTGGGGGCTCTGGCACGATCTACTTGAACACTTCTGCTTTTGATAACTTCACCCATTATGTAAATGTGTCACGTAATGATAAATCTCCATGGTTGCGTGTTCCCTGGCAGGGAGGGTTCGGTACCCCTGCTGGGCACGTGTGGAAATGTGGTTATAATCACTATTTGTATCTTCCTAAGGATTGGTGTGGAACATGCAGTTTAGCTACATTACAACCTTCTTCTTTTATAGTCTCTGCAGATGCATTCCACAAGACCCAGAATAGAGTTAAACGAGATCTTAAACCTGTTCAAGCTTTTAAGCCCTTTTC
>SSNS01000859.1:19978-30975 GCA_006937985.1 Aphyosemion australe
GGTTGGACCTTTCTGTCATGTTCAAAGTGAAGCTTGTTACACTCAGCCCTGCCTTTATATGAATCCGTATTATTCTCTGCATGCACTATCAACATCTGTGCAGCAGGGGGCTACCTAATTATCCTGTGGGGCAGAGATGCAACATTTGTGGGAGATAATATTTCTCAAATCTGATTTCAGTTTATTCAATAAAACACCTTTAAAGGAAGCTTGCTAGGAAAAACTCAGCACCTTTGAATTCTCTGTAGTGTTTTAAATGTCATGGGTTCATAGGAGTCTTCATAGAATAATCCATTCACCAAGGGAACAAAAACCTGCCTGCCTATGTGACCTTGCACCCCTACATGGTGCCACCACTCTACTCGCTGTGGATGTACTGACAGCTTGTCACAGTCAGACCAGGTCCCTGCTGCAGATCCTCTGTAACATACAGACAGCTTACGGCAGCCCCTCTCAGATTTTACCTTCTTTTTCTAATTTCCACTTCCTCCTGCCCTTCCTGCTGCTCCCAGAGGGACCATCACAGGATGCTAATCTGCTCTCATCCTTCTGCTTCTCCATGATTCATTCTCTGTGCCTGAAAAGTTGAAAGAAAGTGTTTTCCCAACTACAATAGGATTGGATAAAAACGGGCATGACATGGATTAAGATGAGGATGAAATCCTTAAATTCAATTCCTGTCCAGCTTGTTTTGATTTAACAATCACATGAAGGAAATGTCCTCATGCTGATGGAAATTCTAGTAAAAAAAAAACGTTAGGATTTGTTTTTTTGTTAAAGTTTCAAAACAAAATCATCATTAATCTTTATTTAATTCATTTACAGATCTGCAAAAATATAAATACAACCAGATTTCCTCTGTAAGTTGGCACAAGAGCACGAGAGCAAGTGTGTGTGTGCGGGGAGCCCTCTTCGGTTCGATTAGGAGTAGAGTTTGCAAGTTTTGACATGATGTGTGTCCTCTGTTGACAGGCAGAGCTGTGTGTGTGTGTGTGTGTGTATGTGTGTGTGTGTGTGCGTGTGTGAGTGTGTGTGTGTGTGTGTATGTGTGTGTGTGTGTGTGTGTGTGTGGCACTGAGCTGCTGTGATTTTGAAGTTCATACTAAACCAAGAAAGACAAAAAATACCTACGTTTTCTCCATAAAAGAGCCACACTATATATTAGCTAGCACACAATATTGCAATACAGTTACGCTGGCGTGTGATGTTTCAAATAATGGCCGAAAAAGTGTCAACAACGGGTTGAAAACATAATATAATGTCATGTTTTTATGGTTGTAGATGGTTGAGTCCCGTGTTATACTATTTTTGGAATCATCAGATTTTTTTACTCTAGGGGGGAGCCTGATACAAGGAGTTTGGCCCTTATAATTATTATTTTTCAAAATGTAGCTTGTCTTTTTCCAAGAACATCCACTGCACCTTTAAGGCACAGGCACAAATCTGCTGGTAATCATAGATGTGAGTCAAGTAGTTTACACATGAAATGCACGCTGCAGTGAGCTGCATGTCTATCTCACAACTGTGTGTTTGAAATAAAATACACAAAGTTTTCAAAACTCAGAGCAGAGAAAATATTTGGTGAGCAGAGAAAGTTCTCTGTTTGTCAGCTATATGTTGTGCTGCATGCTTATAAAGGATTACATTCTATCCCAGCAAAAAGAAAGGCAGCTGTGTGTGTGTGTGTGTGTGTGTGTGCGCGCGCGCGTGTGTGTGTGTGGATGAGATCATATCATCGCAGCGTGATGTGGATAATTCAGGCTGGTGATTGTGTTTTGTTTTCACAGCAATAAGGTCTCAGTGGGGAGCAGCTGATGTGTCTATTGAGTGTACGTCTCAGCTCAAACAAACCTGTTTGTGTGATGCATTCAGTGCAGACGAGTGGGTTTTAGAGCACAGTGTCAACTTTGTCGTTCTTGGTGTGCATAGCCCCTTTACTTTGATGTTGCTTGAACTAAAAAGACAAAAACAAAATGCTTTAAATTAGACTTCTAATGATTTATTCTCTGAATTCCAAAGCGAAGCACTCAGAGACTTCATCCTGATTTATACTTCTCCGTCTGTGTTGCTACGGAGACACGCAGTACCGTAATGCATCCATGCAAGGGCTGTGTGTCTGCAGAGGTTGACGAAAACATGCCAACGTTTTTAACTGTCCATTGAAAACTACGGAGACAGCAAACCTGTGATTGGTCAGGACACCACTTCTTTAAATTCATCAACAGCACCACCATTCCTCCCACAGAGATCTAGCAACAGACACAGAGCAGAAGAAAGACTGTCTGACAGGAAAAAGTCTGACGATATAAACATTTATACACCTGAGACTGAAGGGGCACAAAGATACGCAGCAAATGTTTGATTTGTGGAAGAAAACGTGGATTTGGAGGTGGTGACTTGATATGCAACTGAGCAAAACAACAAAGATGGCGGCGGCTCATTTGAAACAGCTTTGGCATCAACTTTGGATTATTTAGACTTGTGCTTTTCTTTGAGTCAAGAGCAGATAGAGGTACTTAAGTTTATTTAGAAAAAAAGATGTGTTTGTGTTTTCTTCAACAGAGTATGGCGGACTGCTCTGTTGATTGACATGCGTAGCTGTGAGTACGTCATGTTGGTTGTTGTCCAATAGCATGCAGAGACAGTTCAAACCATAGATCCCGTCCCACAGCTTGCCTGGCTATCCGTTTCCTCCACCAAAAACATTCATATTAGATTAATTTGGTGACTCAAACTTTTCTCTAGGCGTGAGTGAGTGTGTGACCGTTCTTTTGTCTCTGTGTCCATGTGACTGGCAGCCTGTTCAGGGTGTCCCTTACCTCTCACCTGAGGGCTGCTGAAGATAGACATCAGCTCCCTGTGACCCTAGTGAGGAATAAGCTGTATGAGTGATGATGAACTCTTGAAGATTGACATTTTTATTACTCTGGTTCTGCTGGGCCTCTGCCGGGTCTGGGTGCCCTTAGGTCTCGAGTCGCTGGGTCTGGGCTGGATCTGCCCTGGTAGACACTGCTATGGAGAAACCTTACATACACAAGCACACACACACGCACGCACGCACGCACGCACGCACACACACACGCACGCGCACACACACACACACACACACACACCTCTCTTTCTTTTTCTTCCTCCTTTCCCTTTCATTTCCATCCTGAGGGGGGGCCTAGCTGCAGCTGAGAGTAAAACTGTAGCTGGGCCTTTCCACAAGACGCGTAAAGCGTGCTTGGTATCGTGCGACCTGCTGAAACCAATATTAGTCTTGCAATTCTCCAGTGATTTTGGGACCAGCCACCTAGAACGCTGTTTTGCATCTGAAACGCTGCCGGTGCAACGGGAGCTCGCCGGTAAAACGAGCCCATTATGTTACGCATATCTTACACATGTAGAAAGCTGGGGTAAGGCTTGTTTTTGGCACTCAGACAACAATTCTGATTGCTTTACAGGAGAATTTAATATTTATAAATGTAAGTAAAATACACAATACTCACTGAAGTTGATGCTTATTTATCCTTCCTCCTTTAACAAACGTTAACAATAGAGCTAACCTCTGTTTAAGTTCCATCAGCAAGCTAGCGATGTCTATCAATGTCTAGCTTTTTGGAAAAAGTCCACCTTGAAAATCTAATTTTATTTCCTCTTCAGACCAAATCCATTTCTCTTTCTCCATCAGCTTCTAATGTGGTCCTTTAGGAAAATGAGTTGGCCTCCCCTACCTTAAAGTCTCAGTAAGACTCGGTTGAATTTCTCCTCTTCCTTTCGATGCCTAATGGGTTGATTTGCCTGTTGGTCAGGTCACCTCATTATAGTTAACCATCACTGTTTGCCTCCATGTGCAGAGAAGGTGCTCAGCATCTGCCCATGAACTGGTTCTAATTATAAAACAGCTAAAATCTGCTTTATTTTAATGAAATGTCTAAAACGAACCTCATCACATTACAGAAGACGTCTCCTCATGTGCCTCGAAGCATGAAGGAACGGTATTAGACCTCCTGTCATAAGTAATGGCAGACGGGCAGAAACATAAAGCTGATGGGAGCCTGCTACGTTGTTCTCCAGGGGTGCTCACTCAGCTTTCATCCTGCTAATGAAAAACTGTTAAATACAAGAACCAACACAGACTTTGCTCTTTGAACTTCTCTCACTTTTTATTGAGTATGAATTATGAATAATAATTGGAATCAAACTAAGGACTACTTTTTACCCACGTTTCTGTCTGAATGAAGACGTGTTGCTGGAGATCAGGAGAAGAGTTGTAGACCTACCTTTATGGAGGAGGAGCCTTTCAGAAAACCTTGAGTTGTTTCACAGCTTCTTTAAATAAGTGAAAATGCTGTCAACACCTTTTCATTATGAAACGGTACTAAATCAATAGCTATGTTTACATGCACCAGATTTCCCCTGATTCAAATCTTGGTTGATCAGAATTCCCAAATCTCTACATGGACACTAACTGAAATGATCCAATCATGCCGTGATGCATGCACCATAGGTTGAGCATGCGCAATGTTGTCTTTCAAACGTTTCCAGCGGTTTTTGATTTGGTCGATACTTCGGTGAATTCCCGCTTCCTGCATCTTTAGATGCACTTGAGTGTATAACTGCATTTCTAGCCTTTCGGCCATCGAGACGTTCAATAACATTGAGCTCCTGTAGTGTTTCCAGTATAAAAATAGCGTCGGCAACAGACCACTTCTGTTAAGCTCCCGCCATGTTTTCCACTTGTCCTGAGCGTCTGCAGAGGCGGAAAGACATCACGCTGAAGCTGCACACATGCGCAGTGGGCATTATTTAACTCCAACAATCAGAATGGGTGTGTACATGGACGTCAATCGGAATGATGATCGGACAAAACCACCTCTCTCAATCGGAATGAAATTTCATTCTGATCGGGCCGTATCGGATCAGAATATTCTGACTGACACGTTTACATGAAGAATTTTTGATCTGATAGGGCATTCATTCCGATTACTTGTGCCCATGTAAACATAGCTAATGAAGGGTCATTAATATGAATCTGAACAAAAATCAAAATCTAAAAAAACATTTTTTAGAAGGATGAGGCACGGTGGAGTTGTTTGGTTTGGATGGTTAACTTCCTGTTCAGCTGCTCCAAGCTGAGAACAAGCTTTTTGTGCACATATAGGGGTCTAAACAGAGGTGGGAGGGATGTTCAGAGGATCCAATCACTAAGAACGGGACTTTCTCAGTGATTGGATGAAGTTATTCTTGGATTGTACATTTTAGAGGCATTTCAAACATTCCTTTATTTAACAAAACATTTAATTAACTTGTTGTCATCGGTATGTGAAGAGCATTCAAGCAATATGACAAAACAATGCTCCAGAATAACATCTCCTGCTGCATCTTTAAACCAGCTCCAGTCTCCTAAATCCCACAGCGGTTCAGAAAAAAGATTTATGGAAAATTCTCAGCAGTGGCTGTTTGTCTATTTTTATAATATTTATAGCTTTTTCTCAATTTAGAATGAACAAAACATCATTTTAAAATCGTGGAGTCCCCGTTGAGATAAAGCAATGTTTTAAAATGAGAGGATAAATAAATCCCCCACCAGGCATTTCTGGCACATATTTGGGGCAATAATCATCAGTGTTGGGAGTAACGTGTTACAAAAGTAATTAATTACTGTAATGTAATAACTGTAATGCAGTAATGTAAGGCATTACAGAAAAAAAAAAGTAATATACTCGGTACAAACGTCAGTAACGCACATTACAACGCATTTTTAATCAGGAATCCATTAGTGGGTTTTCTTCAGGGTTCTAATTATGGGGAGCCTGAAAAAAGTTCCAGTTTTGATATTACATTATTTATATGGACTCTCAGCGCACCAGGACTTATTTTGAGCAGAGAGGGAGAGTGCTGGTGGTCCATGCGCTCCTGTCTGCATGCACGCCGCAACCTCAGTAACATCCTCAATGTCACGCCACAAAAAGAAAACAACATTCATCCACTTATCTTCTCGTATTCTATGGTACTTTTATTCATTCTTTTATTTGTGCCTGAGCCGCGCTCCCTCAGCAGAGCTCATCTGTGCCCCAGTGACATCAACTTACTGCAAATTTCGCTATTTCGCTGTGGATCCCTGAACTGCTTAGTTCAAAAGTAGCTCATGATGTGAAAAAGTAGGAAATCCAGGAAGCAGTTTTTCTGGAAGATTGATACGGGAAGATAAAAGACAGACAGGAAAATAGTCCGCTGTTTATTTGCAGGCAGTAAGGGACGTTGCCTGCGCCTTCCTGGTCGATCACCACGTCCCATGAATGATCCAGCGTGTAAACTCCTATATGAATAGGGATGAAGTGACGCCGTCAAGTCGGCGTGACTCTGAAGATGGCGACAGTGAGTCACCGAAACCGTCAGTGAATTAAGGTAAATAAAGCATCGTAATACTGTGTTAAAGCAAGACCACCAATGGAGATTTTTACCCACTACGCATGTTTAACAATATAAAGCAATACTTTATAAGCATGTAATATTTATTTATTTGATAAAATTCAGATCACCTGCAAAACTCTGTTCCACACCCAGGGCCGTATCAAGGCATTTTGGGACCAAGGCAAAATACAGGGTGGAGCCACCCTCTTCCCCCACACACCCACTCCCCACACTGAATAAATTTAAGATGGCAGCGTGCTAAGCATACAATTTGTTGTTGCATTCATTTAATAAAAATTAATGTTCTGGGGGTCCTGGCCAGCTTTGGACACTTTCATGCCCAGGGGCAATCATAATCCAGCCCTGATGGAGGTGATCAGAAGGACCTGTGGAGTAAAATCTTTTTGCTCCTGCTACGGTGTGTCTAGATTTCTAGGCTACACAAGATCAGCAGAAGAGAAATGTCCACGTAAAATGTTTCGCTTCCTGTAGTCGGACAGAGCAGAGATGGGTGAACCTGCAGCTGATCTAACGTTAGATAGAACATTCTCCGGCTGGACATACGTCCGTTACTTTACGTTTGTGAAGTCAGACACCACATCACCTTCTGCTGGATGTCTAATGAGCTTCTTGAGCGTCATGAGCTACAGTTAGATAGCCAAATCCATATTTGCTGTTATTTTGGTGAGAGTAACTTAAAGTAATGCAAAAGAAATGTAATGCCTTACATTTTAAAATCAGTAATATTGTAATGTAATGAATTACTTTAAAATGAGAGTAACAAGTAATAAATAATGCATTACAGTTTTGAAGTAACTTGCACAACACTGCTAATCATTCATTTATTTACACACACACACACTCACACACACACACACACACACACACACACACACACACACACGCACAATCAATAGTGAGGTCATGCTGAGGGGTGCAGGTGGATGTGGGTTTTGTAAAGGACACAGGAGTGTTTGCTGGTATTGACCAGCGTTGGCTGAAGCAGTCGTATTTGTGAACACGGACAATAGAAGTAACATCGACCACCCGTCACCGTGTCTGCAGACCACCAAGCTCTCACACAGACCCAGGCTCTGCCTCCTTCACATGGCCAATCTATTTCCTGCTGCTGGTGGAAATTTTACATTAACTGGAAAACAAGAACAAACCAATAAACCATGATTACTTTACCTGATCTTACCAGTAAATGCAATCTGTCAGAAAAGAAAATCTGTCGAGCTTCTAGGGAAGCATCCCAGGAAAATGGTGTAGCAGCCTCATGGTGTTTATATCGAACTGCTGCATTGTCAGGGCAGTTTAGATGTCATTTGTAGATAATTGGAGGTGTATATCAACCAAAAAGACTACTGCTGCTGCCTGTGCTGCTTATTTCCTGAGGTTTCTTACTGAACGTAACCAGATATTAGCAGCACACAGACATCTAAAGTTCCAAGTATCAATGATGGGCTTTCCAACTTGAGATAATCAGATAAATCCCATTCCGGTCCCACTACAACATTCACAGAGCTCATCAGACTTCATTTGTGGTTCCTTGTTTTAAAAAGGAGACAGGGAAGCTGGCTTTTCCATCAAAGCTTCATTGGACTGGAACAAATTACCGGCTGACCTGAGATCTGTTACATCGTTTGTTTAGAACTTTTATATATGAACATTTAAAGCCCGCCTGCAGCTGTTTCTCATTTTCTTTTGGGTTAATAGTTATGCATTTACAATAACTATCACTTTAACTTAAAATGTATCTGCTCTGAGTTGTTTATTTTGAGTGTACTGATTTGTATGTTTATTTATTTATTGGTTTTTTTGTGTTTTTACTCTTGCCCCATTGATTTTATGTTTGCATGGAAACTGATATGTTATCTTGATCTTTTTATTTTCATTGAAACTTGGAGGACCCACTTGTAAATGAGATGGTTCATCTGCAATGAGTTTCTTCTCATTTCTTCAACAACCATGTGGAAAGACACATCTGGTGGTCGTGGAGAAGATGTTAGTCTGTGTGAGAAGGGTCACATCATTGGCATGCATCAAGCAGAGAAAACATCTAAGGAGATTGCAGAAACGACTAAAACTGGGTTCAGAACTGTCCGACGCATTATTAAAAACTGGAGGGACAGTGGGGACCCATCTTCTTCCAGGAAGAAATGTGAATGTTAAACATCCTGAATGATCGTGATTGGCGATCATTTAAAGCCCCATTCCTGAACTTTGTGGATATATGCTCATTGTCGCCCTCTAGAGGCTTGCTGCGTAATGTCACTGTCGTAAAATCAAATCTCTCTCTCGAGCACAAGAGGCATGTTTACATTCCTAATGTCAGGCAAAACAACAAAAACAAACTTTTCCACCTCCACACATTGAATAAATAGTTTTATCAGGACTGTATAACAACTTTATGCCCGACCAAACACAATAACCCTGGTGAAATCATTTATTACTTACCTAGCCATTAGCAGCACAGCTAGGTCAGAGTCCGTAGTTCATGCTGTTCTTTCTAAAAGAGCTCTCCAGCGAGGAAAAGACGGCCCAATAATAACTCTGGGCTTTGCTCTTGCTCTATCACGTTCTCCTTTTCTTTTCCTAGATTCCTCTGATACGGGATTTCTAGCTTTCTTTGGTGATTCCGCCACGGCTAAACAGCGACTCTACGTTATACAATTATGGCAAGCCAAAGAGATTAAAATATTGCGCGTTCTAAACTCGCATTATGTCCGCTAAAACGTTTTAACACGCAAGTTTTTGCCCCTTTAGCATCAAAACGCACATTCAAAGACGCGGATTTTGGTGGTTTGGAACGCACGCTTTTTTTTATCCCTTTGGCTTGCCATATTTTGCAGTAAAGCAACACCCAGTCAGTACTTCCGGTACAACCCGAGCTCAAAAACTGTATAGTGCAGTAAACAGACGTGGGACCCCCCAACACTATCACAGGTACGAAAATGAACATAATAGATGATAGAATGACGCCAAAACTTTACAAAAAGCATAATTTTAAGGTGTAAAAGTTGCGGAATGTTGCTTTAAACGTTTGGTGAAATCAAATCAAAGAAAAACAAAAAAGAAAAAAATCACATCTTGATTGTGGATCTTATAGAATCAACTTTTCTCTGTTGAAAGAAGAATAGTCTCTGTGGTTTAATATGTAGCCTTTTCACACATCACTCCTAATTCTGTTTTTAAATTCATCCCTAAATAAGACTCTGTGCTCGTGTAAACTGTGTGGGTTTTTGACTTATAACTTTTGTTTTACCCACTAAACACCGTGTCCATCTGTGCAGCTTCTCTATCCTCTCTCACACTGGCTTTAGGTGAACGACCAAACAGCAACCAGAGTCACCATGCTTCAGTCTGAACATGTTCTTGTCTCCACAGGTACATGGCCATCATCCACCCTCTGCAGCAGCGCATGTCTTCCACAGAGACCAAGGTGGTGGTGGGTGTGATCTGGGTTCTGGCTCTGCTTCTTGCTTTCCCTCAGTACTACTACTCCACCACAGTCCAGATCCCTGGCCGTGTGGTATGCTACATTGAGTGGCCTGAATACACCGTGTGCGACTTCAAAAAGATGTGAGTTGCTCTGTGGAGCTGCTATTCAGCCTGTCAACAGACGTTAATTACTTTTCCATTGGCAGCTAATGCAGGAGGTGGCTGTTTGTGTTCTGGGGAAGTTAATGTAAAGCGTGAAGGGATGAAAATGTGTGTTGTGCTGCGTGGCGATAACCTCAAGCGTCGCACAGCTGTTGAGTTCTTTCTGCAGTAGAAAAGAATTGAAGTGAGCTGGACCGAAGTAAACGGAGATTAGAACTGATTTAAGCTGCATGAATCGTTTTATAGTTGTACTGAACTGTAAGGCAGGAACGTACACACGCATGAAAAATAACATAAACAACTGACTTCATCAGTCAGAAATGAGAACGTTTAAACTAACAGTTTAATCAGTTTGATGCAGTTCTTCTGATTTACAGTATGAAGGATTTAACATTCCTTCCATAATGAGCTGTTCATACTGCTGTGGTCTGTAGTATGAGTGAGTGCTGGGAATCATTTTCTGTGGGAAAAAGCTCCTGTTTCTGGGGGTATAGAAGGTCCTGGAGGGGGGGCAGGATTTGGAGTGTTACTCATTAATATTCATGATATGCAAACATCTTGCCTCTGATTGGCTAACAGCAACGTAGCTCTTCCTGTGCCTCCGTTTGTTCTTCTTTCCTGGATAGAAAAGTGCAGCGTTGATTTATCTCCACAAAAACATAAGCCTGAATGTGTTCCGCCATGTGAGCCCAGATGGGTGAGTCCATCAATGCTAAGGTCACTTTGTGACATAGAGCTGTCTGGTTTCTTCTGACCCAAGTGTCTATTTCCTTTCTGTGGCTAAAGCAGGAAATAGGGGTTGAAGACTTTTCACGTTCACGTATTTAAAACAAGTATGATGCAGTTTCTCAGTGAACCTCACCTTTAACAAGAGCCATGGTGAAAGAATTGACCTGAATAAGGTTTATTAATTAGAATTGTGCAGGCAGAGACAGATCACAGTCACACATCTGAGTACAACCTGTAAGTCTGCACTAAAGCCGGGCGTACAC
>SSNS01000859.1:40292-56255 GCA_006937985.1 Aphyosemion australe
CCACCCCCTCCCCGTCACTGGGTGCCCCCAGAATTCTCTGTGTAATTCAAACCCTGCCCAAAAGTATTAATTATAGTGTTTGCAAAAACACCTCGGTTTACATATAAATTGTTTTATACAGCCATTTTGTTGGCAGAATCTGATATTCATTTTAGCTCTAAGCCAGGTGTTCTGACAGAACACCGGGAAAAAAATGGGTCCCAACATGGTTTGTGTGGCATTGCCATAGTGTGACATCATCGGTAGGCACAGATCCCCACAAAATCTTGTTTTTATTCATTCTACTGGCAGTTAATTTTGCTCAAATTGAAATATAGGCCTGCCTCTAATTCTGGCCTCCTTCCAATAAAGGCCTGAACCAGGATGCGCTTGAGTAAATAAAGGCCCGGGCCTGTATTAGAGGATTTACGGTAACCAAGCAGGAGTCTCTCTGGCGGCAAAAAGCTTGAGCTTGGATGAGCCCTTGGGTGTTGGATTGGACCGGAACCGGACTGAACTAAAACATTAAGATTGGACTGAACAGATGACAGACCGGACTGGACTGTTGGCTGGATTGGGCAGCAGACTGGTTGGGCTGGACATAAAAAAAATGGAACTGAATAGGAGGAGGCCAAAGTGGGGCTTGTCTTTAGCTAAGATCTGTTGCACTGGCAGTAGCTGAAAACAGTGCTCCGATGACGCACTGAGGCACGGAGCCGCTTGCACTTCGCTGGGTCTATAGAGGGCTCAGTCATCTTGTCACACTCCTCACCTTAGCTCAAATGTGTGAGCAGTAAGTAGAGGTGTAGTGTGTAATAAGACCCACACACAGGAAGTGCTAGCGGTGGGTGACGTCTAACGCGCAGTTAATCTAGGAGCACTGGCATGAGCCTCGAAGGGAAACGAGGACGTGGTGGTGTTCCAGAAAGGAAAAGAACGGGCTTACTATTTGGATGCAGGTGGATGAGGTGAGCGTGGAAGCTCTGGATCATCTGGCGTGGATTTTGAGCCGTGACGACTGGAACGGATGAAAGCTGTAACCGTCCGGTGTGAATCTGAGCCACAACGGCTAGGAAGCTAATGGGTGAGGTGAGCGCCGGAAGCTCTGGGGGCGCACGGCGTGACTTAGAAAGCTGATGCGCTGGAAAAGTAAAAGCTAAGAAGAACTCAAAACTCCCTGAGGAATGAATACAGACGGTCGCTCTGCCCCCTTCCTGACGTGGAACTGTGGAAAAGGTAATGGAGCCACCAAGGACTCACTGCTCGCTATTGTCATCCCTAAGTCTCCTTCACACTGGTTGCTGTGCTCTCTCCCAGCAGAAATAACAGCACAGATATGGAAGAAATACAGTCTCACCAGAATATGACTTTTTTAGACATTTAATTTTATTCTGTGAAATTATGTATTTGATTATTTTTAACCTAAAGTACACCAGCAAAAATTTCTGATGTTGAATTTTTACAGATGAAATTTTTGCTGATGTATTTTAAGTTAAAAAGATTCCATTATATAATTTCACAGAATAAAAATTCAATGTCATAAATTCAATGTCTAAAAAAAGTCATATTGTGGTGAGGCGTCCATACACAGATATTCTTAAATTTACTTTATTTTAGTTTTTTTGTGTATTACAATCAGGATTTTCAGATGGTAGGACACAAACCTCATAGAACTTTGAAAGTGATTTCTATCAAAAACGTAGTTTGAACAAGTAACGTTCCAGTGTGGTGACAGCAAAAGCAGATGAATAGGTGAATGACCATCGTGGATCAGCATATGGGAGCACAGAAGGAGAGAGAATCAAACAGATTGACACCGTTAACATTCTAATGGATGCATAACATCACCTACCAACATTCAGCTTTTCAATAGAACAATGAACATAAATGAGTTTTTAATTGAAGTGTGAATTCAGCTCAGCATTCCTGTGGTGAAGATTAATGGATGTCATTTCTATCTGTGTGAGCTGTTTTTTTCTGGTGTGAAGTGTGAACAACTGGAACAAACATAAGTTCAATTCCATCAGGTCTGCAGAACTGACCATAGAACTCATAACTGAGCCTAACTGCAGTTACCCATGGGTCTTGCTTTCAACTGCACTGAATACATTAAACCTGTTCAGAGGTTACTGGTTATGGTCACTTCTTCCCTCCAACAACTTGCAGCTTAGATCACTTTTAGGCTGTTCATGTTTTTAGGGTAAAAAAGTAAAAATAAGTTGCCGGTTTATTCTTACCTGTCTCCATCTGCTTTGTATTCACCTCTGTCCTTTTAGCACCCACCTTATCAGCTGCCCCAACACTGATAATTTAATCTACCAAATTACACTTTAGAATTTAAGATAAGCTTTTTTTTCATACTTATGAAGGAAAGCAACAAGGTTATTATTCTCATCGTTCTTTGACTCAGTGGTGGCATCAACCATATTTTATGTTTGTTGAGGCAGAGATTAGAAAAGCTGATTGAGACCAGTTCTGTTCCAGATGTCCCAAGGGTCTCATGCAGGAGGTGAGAGACAGAAAAACGTGTCTCACTCCATGCATGAAGCTGATGTGGAGCTGGAGAGCTCCTTCAGTGGCAGACTGCTGCATCCTTGCTGCATGAAGGAACCTTATCGTAGGTCCTTCTCCCAGTAGCTGTTAGAACCACCACTGCTCCCAACAGAACCAGTAAACACTCTCTTGCATCCTTTCATTCCTGCTGCTTTTTGTGATTTTCACATTTTTCTGTTGTCATCTTACCTGCACATATTCATCATTCTAATTGCACAGTTTCCCATTCCCTGTAAATACTCTGCCATCTTTTTATAAGTATTTTCATATTTAAATTTTTTTTTTCTTAAAATTTAAAGCCCCATTCCTGAACTTTGTGGATATATGCTCTTTGTCCTCTCAAGGCTTGCTGCGTAACGTCACTGTCGTAAAATCAAATCTCTCTCTCGGGCATAAGAGGCATGTTTACATTCCTAATGTCAGGCAAAACAACAAAAACAAACGTTTCCACCTCCACACATTGAATAAATAGTTTTATCAGGACTGTATAACAACTTTATGCCCGACCAAACACAATAACCCTGGTGAAATCATTTATTACTTACCTAACCATTAGCAGCACGGCTAGGTCAGAGTCCGTAGTTCATGCCTTTCTTTCTAAAACTGCTCTCCAGCGAAGAAAAGACGGCCCAATAATAACTCTGGTCTTTGCTCTTGCTCTATCACGTTCTCCTTTTCTTTTCCTATATTGCTCTGATAAGGGATTTCTAGCTTTCTTTGGTGATTCTGCCACTGCTAAACAACGAGTCTACGTTATACAATATGGCAAGCCAAAGGAATAAAAAGAATTGCGGTCTACACTTGCATTATGTCCGCCAAAACGCTCGTTCAAGACGCTTTTAGAACACGCAAGTTTTTGCCCCTTTGGCGTCAAAACGCGCGTTCAAGACGCGCATTTCGGATTGCCATATTTTGCCGTAAAGCAACACCCAGTCAGTACTTATGGTAGCGACCCGAGCTCAAAAACTGTATAGTGCAGTAAACAGACGTGGGACCCCCCAACACTATCACAGGTATGAAAATGAACATAATAGATGATAGAATGGTGCCAAAACTTTACAAAAAAGCATAATTTTAAGGTGTAAAAGTTGCGGAATGTTGCTTTAAAAGTTTTTAATCTTTGAATATTTTGAATCTTAAGTATTTCAGTAGGACGGAGAAGCTGGAAACTGTTTAGTGTTACTTTAGTTCATGGCTGATGTGAAAGTGACATATTGGTAAATCTATAGAGTGAACAGATAGATGAACCTTTAGTTTGAGTTGTTTGCTCCGTGTCCTGAGCAGCATTTGGCTCGTCTCTACTAGTCAGAATCACTACTCACATCTCTCATCTGAACATGTTCTGATGCAGGTAAGGGAATGTTTAAGATGAAGTAAATGCAGAGAGGACTCATTTCAGAGATGCATTGTTCTGCTGTGTGAAGGTATGGAGAGGTTTCATCTACACACTGGCTGTGTTCAAATCCAGGGGTTGGATGCTTGTGAGGATGCATTTAGAGGCCGATTACGTCACAGCGAAGCGACAAGTGCTGTCCGAATTTGAAGGATACTCATCAATGCGTCCTCGTTTCACCCAAATGTTGAGGATGGTTCAGGTGGATCCTTGCTGGCAGAGGCTATCCCAGGATGCTTTGTGCAGCGGCCGTGGTACTACAAATTCACAATGGCAGAAGGAACAGCAGAGGAGTACACTTTCAAATGTAAGTTTAGAAAAAAGTTACAGTTAAAGTAAAATTAAAAGCCTGTTTATAGGCATTGTTAGTTAGTTATTTCCAATAAATTCTGTTTAATAAATCACCACAAATGAGCTCTGTGACAGGATCTAGGGGCGGGGATTTATGACGCTAGGCTGTCCGATTTCAGAGCCGCTTATTTCCGGATTTAGCGGTAGAGGAATGACCCGATATGTACACTTCCTCACAAGCATCCAACCCCTGGATTCCAACACAGCCACTGGTTGCTTTCTGCTCTGCTGTAGTGGGAGATGAGGGGCGGGGCTTCAGGGAAAAGAGCCAGGTGAGACTGACTCAAATCAGGGTGAATTAACTAAACCTGGTCTTTTCTTAACTGATCCTCATCTGTTTTCCTCCAAGAGAAATATTACATTTTCTTAAAATAAATGATACAATAGCTGAAGATGACACCTTATTGTACCAAACTCATATTTAAAGCACACTTGCTGAGGAAATCATGACCCAAGAACACCTTCCTCTGGGGGATCTCACTAAACTGAGCTTCATATGATCCTATCACAAAGTGATGCGCAAGGTGTTCTGTTCGTTTGGCTCTTTTGAAAGAGAACTTCATCTGCTCTCATTATCACATTCACTGGTGGAAACTTGCACATGAATTGCAATGAAAGTAACATTTAGCGTAAATAATCTTATGAACCTTTGCTTTCATGGCGTGACATTTAACTGAAAGCGTACTCGGTTTTGTTGGCAGACACTAAATATTTACTTGGCTCGTTTATACTGGCTGTGACTGCAGATTCAAGCACATTAACCCTCTTATACCAACAGACACGTCCGTTTCTAAGCATGTTTGTCCACCTGAGGAGAAGGAGCAGCAGTCCCTCACAAAAAATAAATAAATAAAGTGACTGTGATTAATTGGTCTGTGACCTCTGCTGTGGGAGATGTTATTGATTCTGCTTTTAGGACATAGCATGGCTTCCTCTTCCAAAGGCACCATTCATCACTGGGAGCTTTGGGCTCCAGGGAGACAGGTCCTGTCAGGAAGTGTCTCTGCTTTTATGAAGTAATACCTCAGCTGCAGTTGGCTCATTATGAGCGCTCCCCAACACTGGGTGTGATCAGTACATGCTGATGTATTCAGACGTCAAAGCAGAGTTTATGACCCTCAGAAAACAACTGTCAGTATATAATTTGGTAATTCATGACAGCTGAAGGATGAAGCACATAAAGACAGATCCTGCATTAAAAACCTACCATATGATGAAATATATAATGTTCACTGGTCTACACTGATGAAATTTCGCTCGCGTACAGGTAAAATTGTCAGAGCAGAAATCTGTTAAAACTAGCTAAAATGTTAGTTACCTTACAGCGACATCAGGAGTTTTCTCTATGCAGGTCAGAAAAAGACAAGACAGATTTTCATTCTCAAACTAATAATTTTAACGCAAATAAGAGGATAACGTTTTGCTTCCATTTCTCCTTTAAGAGTTTCATTCACTCGTTTTTTCAATTAATCGTCTGTGGTCTCTAGTGTGACTGAATGCCTTGTGAGTTATTTTCTGCTGATAGCTCTGGCGCTCCTGTTTCAAGGGTAGAAGTTAGTCGCATTGTTGGGGGGGACAGGAAATGGCAGGATTTGGAGTTTTACTTGTTAAAGCTGTTATAGCAAATCTGCAAACAAGCTAGGTTTTGAACGCAAACACGGTCACAGAACACTCACCCCTCCCCTCGGGTATCTTCCCCTGGATCCGCGTCCACCAGAACCGGAAACCCACATGTCCAGAGGAGACGAGATAATGCTAAACGCTGTAGAATTTTTTACATATTGCACCTTTAAAACGTTTATTCAGATTTAGTTGAAAGGTTTTTTATATTTAGTATTTGTAAAGTGAAAATCAATTTTTCTTTAGTAAGAGATAAGCTACAGCTAAGACATAGGGCTAAATAAATGATTGTATCATGTATGATTGCATTATCATGTAAGTCAATGTGTTTGAAAATAAATTATTACTACCACTACTACTACTGCTACTACTACCACCACTATTACTATTACTACTACTACTACCACCACCACTATTACTACTACTACTACCACCACCACTATTACTACTACTACTACTACCACCACTATTACTACTACTACTACTACTACCACTATTACTACTACAAAAGAGTAACATCCTTACCACCAGCGTAGCAGCTGCATTTTGTTAGTGGAGTCACTGTTTATTTATTTATTTTTTTGGGGGGGGGGGGTTCAGGAAGAAAAGAACAGAAATAAAGCCTAGCGATGTTGAACTCCCTCTAGTAAATCCTTCTGCTGACAGCACTTAGGCTCTTCCTGTTTGGAGCAACAGGGAGCTGAGTAAACACTTTTTAAACAAGTTTGAACTGTTGCTGTTGTGTTATCTGATGTTCAGCTGTAAACTATCTGTGTCTGTAACTATCTGTGTCTGTCCTGCAAACAGGAGGCGTGAGCAGAGCACCGTCTAAAATGTGTAACACACTAATTACAGCACATTGTGCTGATCCAAGGTCCTCACACGTTCATGCTTAAATAAATAATACAATTTTGTCCTTTGCATGTTACAATAGCATGGGTCTAATAAAAATAAAATGCTTTGCCAATGTTATAAGCAGAAAAAAAACACTTCAATGTATACATGTGCAAATGTCCCATATTCAGTAAAACACTATTAGGAAACTCAGCAAATATTCATACCGTTCATTATATCAGACCAACAGAACATGGGCTCCCTTACACAGATCTGTAAATAGTCCAAAGCTCAATACATAAACAGGACAAACCTACCACGTAGATCATCAAGTGGCTGAAAAAGTGTGCAGGAACATCTTAGGCCAGTTACATTTGAGAACCAATGTGCAGGAGAGGGAATCCAAAAGAGGGGGATGGACAGCAGGCAGTCAGGAGGAGAGCTGAAGAGCAGATCATGGCAGACAGACTGAGTTCCAGTGGTTATCAGAAGGGTGCAAATGAGACAAGTAACCTGAGGTAAACACAGGACAACAGTAATTAATACTGGAAATTAGAAAGGCAGACGAACACAGAAAGGTTTCGGCTAGATGCATCACTCTGGTGGAGTGAAATCCTCCTGCTGCTCCTTATATCAAAGAAAAATGAGGAGATCTGCTGCAGGAGTGCCTGCTGCTCAGGCGGAGTTTTTAATTTAAACATTTTCAAAAATTAGGTCCAAAATAGGCATTTTCTTGCTGGAGAGACAAAATCAACCGCTCTAGAACAGGGGTATTCAAATAAAATGTAAAGAGGTCCAGTCAGAAAGAATATTTTAGGCCAAGGTCTAGAAAATCATAATGTCCTACAGCTTAGTGTGACATATATATAAGTATGGCAGCTTGATCAACATCTACACTATTGATTTGCCTATTAAGTCAGTGTAATTCAAATCCTTTTGACAACATTTATTGTCACTATAAGTCCTGAACATGTACGAATGATTTCTTATTTGGAATGTTCTCATTTACTAAATAAAAGTAGGATAACATGTCAACAAGAAAATAAGACACGGCAACTGAATCTTCAAAAACATCAGAAAACAATAAATGTAGGAAAAGCTTAATTTGACATTTTTCTTCTTTACATGTGGACTAAAAAGTCTTAAACAATTTTAAAACATGTATATCTCAACACATGTACCACCTGAACGAATTTAGGGCGTTGCTTTCCACATGGGAGAAGTGAGCTCTTGCTTGTCCTGCCAGCATTTTGAACCTGGGCTTGAATGGAGTCAGAGCCATCCTCATGCATGTGTGCAGCTGCTCATTAGTGAGCCTGGAACAATATGTTTTTTATAATGTTCATGTGGAGAAAGCTGCCTCACAGTTGTGGGTGGACCCAAACATGGTCAGGATGTCCAGGGCTACTTTCTTCAGACCTGAGAAAGCTGTCTCAGGAACCATTTGGAGCCAGAAAGTGGAAGGGTCAGTCCTGACAGACTGTTCTTTCACAGCCAAGTCCGCTTGGAGGTCAACTAACTCCATCTGAACATCATTTACCCATTTGAAGTGCAGTGTAGCTTCCTGTGAGAAGCTCCTGACATCTGTGATGAGGAATGGGTTCTGGGTGAGCTGCTGACCAACGCTGAAACGACTGCTGAAGTTAACAATGAGCTTATCAATAAAGTCAGCAAAAGAAGAGACCTCTATCTGTCCCTGAACCTGCTGGGAAGTGGACACAGTCTTCCTGCAAGTCCTCCTTGAACATTTCAAGTTTCCTCTAACAGACACGGACAGCTGTCATTAGTTCAGTTTATTTAGATGTGAAGTTATCAACCAAAAAGGCAACATTGTCCGTCTGTTTCTCATTTTCTAGAAATTTAGAAAACTGTGTTGCCTCCTGATGTTTTAGCTCTGCCTTAAAAGATGCTACTTCCCTCCTAATGGACCAGAAGTGTGCTAAAACCCTGCCTTTGCTGAGCCACCTCACATTGTTGTGCAGCAGCAGATCATCAGCATTGGTATCAACTTCTTTGAGGAATTCTCTAAGCATGTGATCCTGGTAGAAGGAGGAGGCTCTAAGAGAGTTGATCATTTTCATCACTGAACTAATCACCTCAGCATGCTCATCAGACAGGGAGGCACAGAGGACAGATTGATGAATGATGCAAGAGGTCAGGGTTGTGTTTCTCTCCCTATCATAGCAGGAGCTCCATCTGTGGTTATTGAAATCACCGTTTTATGCTGTTCCTCTCTTTGCTGACATCCCCTTAATGACCAGGTAGATGTCTTCTCCTCTTGTACTGGTCTGAAGAGGAGTGGTACCCAGCAGGTCTTCATAGAATGCTTCCTGCTCTGTTATAAAAGCTGACATAACTAACAGCTGAGCATCATCACACGTCATCCACAGCTAAACCTGCACACGGTGCCTTCTGTATGGCTTCATCTAGCTGGGCTAAAACATCCTGAGTCAGGATTTCACTGTTCTTTGTAGCAGATGTTGCTGACATGGGGATTTGATTTATTTGACCACAAACTTCTTGTTTTTCTTTTCCTTCAAGAAGTGTTTCAGCTACAGCAGTCATACATTCTTTAGCAACCTCTCCAGCAGAAAATGGCTTTTTGTGCTGATGACCCAAAATCCAGGAACCTCTGAGGGAACCCTCATGAGCTCGTTGCTGAGCAGGGAATGTGTGGCTCAGGATCCTGGTGGACTGGTCCTACTGGGCCGTGAGATTACGTATTTACTCTGATCTTACTTCTGATCTGAGGGGATATGTTAGATTAAATGCTCTATTTTTGCTGTCCACTTTCTGTTTTTAGAGGCTGCCATTTGTTCTTTTTCTACATCTCTCCATCTCACTCGCCTGAATCTCACTTCTCTGTTCGAATTTCTCCTCTCTGCCGCTCTTCTCCTCTCCGTCTGAATCGTATCGGCCTTATTTCTTGGCTGGAATGCAAAGTGCTTATTGGCTGGGTGGTATCACTCGCATACAATTGGCCGCAGAAAATCACTCTGAGGGCTGCAAATGGACATGTTTGCTTTAAATGGAGAAAATAGAAAGACTTAAAAGGACATATCATGGAAAAAACACTTTGGGAGTTTTTTTACCATGTGATATTGCTATTTCCTCATGAAAAATACCCCCAAACCCGTTTTTGGCTGCATTCATGCATTTTCCTGTCTCAGCTGCAAGTTTTCGGAATTTTTTGGAAAAGCCTGCAGAAGCCTTGATGGAAACAAAGTTCATCATCAGGCCCTGCTCCTCCCCCTGAAGCTAGTTGCCAACTCAGTGACTTCGTACACACACACACACACACACACACACACACACACACACACACACACACACACACACACACACACACACACACACACATATATATATATATATATATATATATATATATATGTTAGCACCTTGTGATGGTAAAATGGTAAATAGCCTGTATTTGTATAGCGCCTTCTTAGGGTTCTACAACCCCCCAAGGCGCTTCACAACACAATCAGTCATCCACACATTCACACGCTGGTGGTGATGAGCTACATCGTAGCCACAGCTGCCCTGGGGCGCACTGACAGAGGCGGGGCCTGCCGTACACTGGCGCCACCGGTCCCTCCGACCACCACCAGCAGGCAACGTGGGTTAAGTGTCTTGCCCAAGGACACAACAACAGCGACAGACTGAGCGGGTCGTGAACCTGTGACCTTCCGATTGCAAGGCGGCCACCATCGCCCCTTGTGATTTTTATCTTGAGAGGCTTGAAATAAAAAATTGTTTCTTCTTCCTCTTCTTCTTCATAACTCAGTCTACTTTGCTCCTGCTGGCGTTTCTTTACTATTTGTGTTGCTACAAGCTAACCAAAAGAATACCAACACTAAAGGGCACATGTTGCTACTTACGGAGTGGAACGAACTTCATCTGAGAGTTCGGTTTTCTATACTTGCAGTTTATTGCTTTAGATCGACTTACATGTAAGCCCACTGAGTGAATGACACAGACTGCTAACCCTCTCCCCACCCTTCATCCTACAAGTACCTGTGTGAGGTTTATATCTGTGGTGGTACAAGGTACAAAAGGGCAAACTGATGGCATGTTGGAGCTGCTAACACTGAAGACGGTCCCACAAATTTTAAATCATGTGTGTCAGCTTTCGGGGTAGAAAACATAAATGTAGGCATAAACAATGTGTAAACATTAGCCCTTTTTATAAGACACATCATGCTGGCAATTCAGTGTAATATTACCGCAACAGTGTGTCTTATCAACGTGCCATGACGTTGCGGGAATTTTGCCCCATTCGTGCCGCCGCGCTTGATAGTAATATTACCGCAACGTCGGACTTGTGAATGCACATTGCACCTTGGCGCAACAGAGGGTGGTGTCATGACCACGTGATGAATTAATGCCGAGCTCCGGCCGCAAACTATATTGAAAATAAAAGTAAACACGGGCATAAGTTTCGCTTTTTAAAACAGAACCAGCTGAGATGATAAACTGGAGCCATGCAGAGCTCCGGGAGCTTCTCTCTGTTAGATCTGGAGCTCAGATCACCTGACAGCTCACAGGGACGGTGGAGGACACACACCTTTAGGAGCTGCTTGTGAAAAAACTTAAGCGCGGCTTCGATCGCAATAAAAAACAAGTTATGTCCAAGATAAACGGAAGTCCATGACAGCGCAGAGACCGCCCCCATACCCCCCTTATGCCACCATTGCATAATCTTTTATAAAAAGGACACGATTGCACCACATTACCGCCACGGTCTGAGCTCTTATAAACGACCTTATGCTCCCAGATGCCGTATCCAGTTGCGGCAAATTGGCGGCATTGTTTTATAAAAGAGGCTATTGTGTTAAAAACTCCTGCTTTACACCACGGCTAAGATGAGCAAAGTCATCTGTGCCTGTAAGTGGCACTATACAGTACAGTGAGTGAGTGAGTGAGTGAGTGAGTGAGTGAGTATTTTGTTCTCCAGCGATGGTACATGACATTAACATTTATATTATTGTAATACTAAAATATGTTGAGAAAATAACAAAATGCTACAATGGCAAAAACAAAGACTACGATTTCAAAAAGAGTTGAATAAAATGATGAAAAAAAGTAATCAGCCTTTTGTTGGCTCTCATGCTTCCCAATAAAAAATGCCAGCTTGTCATCAGCCAGCTGTTTGGTTGCTTGATTGATTTGGTTTGGTGTCATTGTTTTCTTAACAATTTAGAGCCAAGATTCCAGCAAAGGCACGTTTTTCACCCTCGTGATGCTGAATATGGCAGCGAGCCCTATTTCATCCACAAAGTCACTTCAATCATGCAAATCAGTGCTATCAGAGGATGAATGCAAAACTCTGCCTGATTTACACCTCTGCTCGTGATTCACCGTCTGATGGTGAGGAGGATGGAGTTCTTCAGAACAAGTACATGATCAGTTCAGATGGGAAGTATATCTTACATCATTATCAACTCTGTAGTCTGTTTAAGGTTTTAATAAGACCGCCCCCTTTCTCTCAAGTTCACAACATTTTTTAAGGTCTAAATAAAATGTAAATGACATTATTTGTTCATAAAGATCCAATAAAGCTGCTCCTTTTCTTTCAGGCGTTGTTTCCAACAGCAGGTTGTACCTTTCCACTCTGCTAGTTAGGAGGCAAACTGACAGGGCTGAGGCTTTACAAGGTCAAACAGAAAAACAGCTTTACAAAGAAACGTAGAAAGGCTGAAACCAGTTCCAGGTGCCTATTCTTCACTCTATCAAATCATAAAACCACTTCAAAACATAATAGCACTTTGCACCCCCACACCTAGAAAACTGCTATAAAGTAGAACAAGGAAAGAAAACAAGCCCTGCTGCTCCTACGATGAGGGATTCAAAGGTTTACTCATGTGGTAAACATGGACACCCTGATACTGATATAAGATTCTTAGCATTGGCCCAAAACTGTTTGTGTACTCATACTAGCAAAAGTACACAATACCATTTTACATAGTGTGATGCTCAGCTCTCTTTTGCTTTGCAGCAGGAGGCAACACTAAGAGTGGAAGATGTCACGGTGAAGCTAACCAAGGACAAGGTGCAGCTGGACCTTACCTCGTGTGTCAACGTCTGAAGTTAATATAGGATTTATACTTACTACTGTGGGAGCATGGCGGTGATGTATTAGAACGAACCTTCTATAAGGTTTTAAGACCTGTAGCTCGATTGGCAGTTTTAAGAATCAACTTAAAAATCAACTTACAAATTCCCAGAATTGTACGCACTGAGGTCTTAAATGTTTTATTATATGCTTGCATGTGCTTTTATTGTGTTGTGTATGCCGTCTGGATTTTTTAACTATCAATATATTTGAAATGTCTTTTATTGTGATGTATGGGACTGTAGATGCGAATTAGCTTTAAGCTAAATCTAGTACAATGCATCAAATGGTAACATTTATGCTTAAGATTGTACATGGTCCTCAAATAAACTTGATAAAAAAAAGGTCTATGACGTCACCTCTATAATGTCTGTCACACACACCTGCAAATTAATAACGTTTGATCTCTTTACGTCGTCATTCTCTATGATTTAAAATGTTATTATTTTTTTACTAACTACATTAAATGTCCATTATTAGCGATTAATACTCCCAAAGGCATGGTTCAGACTGGCCAAAGGTAATTCATATAGTTTAATCAACATGTGTAAATGTGTTTAATGCACTTGTCACTGTTTTGATTGCCTCCGAAAGTAAAAAGGTCATTCTTATGCTTTTATTCTCTCAGTTTGGCCAATGTGTAACATTTAAATCATACATTTATTTTAACAAACATTTCAATAATGGCGACGTACTTCTTCACGACATAAGCCACATACGGCGTGCTTCTCCGCGTGTTAAAGCTACATTAAACAAGTTTTCTGATTTTCCCTCCTACTGGTTGAAAGTGGAATTACAACTGTCGTGAACAACCCTGCCACAGCCTGCTGTAGCTAGTGTTAACAACAAGCTAATGCTAACACGTGCCAACTAACACTAAAATAAATCATGAATTGAAAAGGTACACACTGCTGGGCAAAAAATATTATTACTTACAAGTCCAGTAGCAACAAAGCCAGGTCACAATCAGGCCGTGATTTTGTAGCCTCCTTTAGCTCCCTCAAACTACAGTCATGGCCAAAAGTTTTGAGAATGACACAAATATTAGTTTTCACAAAGTTTGCTGCTAAACTGCTTTTAGATCTTTATTTCAGTTGTTTCTGTGATGTACTGAATTATCATTACAAGCACTTCATATGATTCAAAGGCTTTTATCAATAATTACATGACATTTTTGCAAAGAGTCAGTATTTGCAGTGTTGGCCCTTCTTTTTCAGGACCTCTGCAGTTGGACTGGGCATGATCTCAATCAACTTCTGGGCCAAATCCTGACTGATAGCAAACCATTCTTTCATAATCACTTCTTGGAGTTTGTCAGAATTAGTGGGTTTTTGTTTGTCCACCCGCCTCTTGGATCTTTCTTTTAGGTGTGTGTTATCATTTTGATTTCCTTTGTGCATCTTGGTGTTAATCAATAGCATTAACATAATTGTGGGAAATGGCAACAGCCTTTGAAACCTTTCAGGGGTTTCAGCATGTTTCCCTGTAGATGTCAGGGGTTCTTTACTTTCTGAACACATACTTGTTCACAGCTCTAGATGAGATGATGCAATTGTATCAAAGGACATTTATGCACAGGACAGTGCACACAATTTACAGTGAAGCAGAGAATCAAACACTGTGTCCATGACAGATAAGCAAATCATTCGCTAACTACTTAAACTGTCAAATTTAATTATTCCACAAAGGATTTTAATTTGGTCGACAGTTATTGAAGAAGAGTTGTGAAGGCCACCTCTAGGATGAAACACCAGGCTTTCCCCAAATCACACAGGAGGACTGATTCAGTCTGTGCTCAGCTGATGCAAGTAGACGTCAGTATACTTGTACTAAATATGAAGTAAACTGAAGGACACTAAGATACTGAAGGGTGAAAACAGATTTTAAGGCATATAATTAGGAAAAGTCCAATAACCTCTAAACAAACATGTCAAGTTCACCACCGCTGTGCTGTGACTGGTGTTCAAGATCTCTGTCTGTTTATTTCTTGTTTCCTGTTCAGGTTCACTCTCTTTTCTAATCAGTGTTGTCTACAGGAAGGAGATTAAGCAGAAAATTGAAATAAACACTTTTTTTTCACAGCAGCAAAGTGACAGCCTGTTAGTGTACTTTTGTTGCCCAAATGTTAAAAGTTTCCTGGAACTCATCCTTGGTAAGCAGCAGACTGGAGACATCTGTCTCTGGCCTGTTGTCTCCTCGGTGTGTTTTGAAACATCCATGTAGCCGATATTAAGTGTTTTGTGTCTTAGTGTTTTGGTTAACTGTGCGTTTTATAAATATTTGTCTTAATAGGGGGTAGTTCCATGCAGAGGCGCAGGAGAGATCCTGTATAAAGCCTGTTGTGTTGGCGAGGGAGTCCCTGATTAGATGAAAATAAAGTGAAGTGTTCAAAGTAGTGTTTTTTTAATCGTGTAATCCATAATTGCTGATTCAGCTCCATCAGAGCATTATGTGTTCGTTCACATGGGCTGTTATTTTACAAACTTATTTTTATGTCTGTGTCAAACTCGAGAACTCGAATAAAGCTCATTTTTTTATATTGACTTGCTTGTGTCACGCGTCCTCCATGTTACCCCAGGTCCTCTAGACACCTGGGTTCGTAAAAACGGTAAGCGGCTCTAGACACCTGGGTCGTAACGACCGTAAGCGGGTCTAGACACCTGGGTCGTAACAACCGTAAGCAGCTCTAGACACCTGGGTCGTAACACCCGTAAGCGGCTCTAGACACCTGGGTCGTAAAAACCATAAGTGGCCCTAGACACCTGGGTCGTAACAACCGTAAGCGGCTCTAGACACCTGGGTCGTAACAACCGTAAGCGGCTCTAGACACCTGGGTCGTAACAACCGTAAGCGTCTCTAGACACCTGGGTCGTAACAACCGTAAGCATCTCTAGACACCTGGGTCGTAACAACCGTAAGCGGCTCTAGACACCTGGGTCGTAACAACGGTAAGCGGCTCTAGACACCTGGGTCGTAACAACCGTAAGCGGCTCTAGACACCTGGGTCGTAACAACCGTAAGCGGCTCTAGACACCTGGGTCGTAACAACCGTAAGCGGCTCTAGACACCTGGGTCATAACAACCGTAAGCGGCTCTAGACACCTCTGTCTCTTAT
>SSNS01000859.1:57494-82568 GCA_006937985.1 Aphyosemion australe
TCTCTCTCTCTCTCTCTCTCTCTCTCTCTCTCTCTCTCTCTCTCTCTCTCTCTCTCTCTCTCTCTCTCTCTCTCTCTCCCTCTATCTCTCTCTTTCTCTCCCCTCCAGTCACATGTCTGATTCCAGTGTAATCTCCACCCTTAAGTTGAAATGTTGCTGCTGGTAAAATAGTCATTTCAGACAGGACTTCCAGCTCTCTCCCCTTTCATCTTCTCCTCTTTTTGGTGGTTTACCAGCCCACCCATTGTCTTCTCAGCCAACCACAGCCTTTTCATCTTCTGTTCTCCTGTTCCTCACTTTTTACTCATTTTCAGGGCCCTTTGATTTACCAGTGAGATTCATGTCAACCTGATTTTTCTATTTCAGGCTTCTGAATGGGGAAAAATCCACAGCTCTAAAGACTTTGCATGATCTGACTTTTAATGGATAAAAGAATTAGGAACTGTGTTTTATTTGGTGTAATGAAGCTACCATAAAGTCACTTTACCTCTTACTAAACAAAAACATAGCAAAGCTGTAAGATTTTAGAGCTGTATGGAAACTCCCACCTATAGTGCAAAACTGTAGAATAAGAAAGGAGAAGGAAACACAACCTGTGTTAATCTTTAAATCTACAAATTTCCAGCTTGCAAGTTACTGATCCTCCTCCTCTGATGAGGCAGCCTCTCACATCTGTTTCATCTCTTCACATTATTTATAGTTCTTTGGCAGTCGGCGATGTTCTGTTACAGCTAATGATGTGTCTAAGAATCCAATATTTTCATTTTGTGTGTAGAGAGTTCAAAGCCGCTGTTAAAGCAGCAGAAACGTCCTCAGTGGAGACGATCAGTGTAGTGCAGCATGGCTCATTACAGTTTCAACAGGAAGCTGACAACACCTGTGGGAACACTGGTAATACTGGGGTTTTATCTGTAGTGCTACACACACCACTGGGGCGTGGTCTGTAATTAAAATGCTGTTACTGTGAAAGACCAATAAAGCATGACTTAAACTGGTTTTCAGAGCTATCATGGGGTTTGTCCAGTCTTCATAGAGAAGTCCTATGTTTTTATAATATTTCTATATTATATAAAATGTATGTTGTTGGAATGTAGATTAAGGTTTCAGTGACAACAGATGGTGTTATACACGTCTAGTTTTTACTGAATATCTAATTTTCCCAGTGTTAATGTAACCCCTTTAAGACGTAACCATCTTAGTATAGGCCCCTCACACGTGTCTCCACTTCACCGAGCCGGCAGAACGGGCCGTTTTCAGAAACTAGCGGAGTACATGAACAGGGGTACTCGGAAAGGCCCGGCAGAGTCGCAGAGCGGAACCTTTGGTTGACTCGGGCCGATTGGTTGTAACTCATAGGAAATGCCATCAGCAGACGTAGTTCAAAACAACCAGCATGTAAAATTAGAAGAGTTGCCTGTGAAGCAGAATGTGTTGCAAAATCACCGTTACTGAACTCCCAACACCAATATCAATTCACAGAGCTTTGTTCTCACAGAGGACTGTAAAAAACTATGCTTCTTCTGGTCATTTTTTCATTTTAAATGATAAATGACTGCACTTGTGTAGCACCTTTCAGAGTCAGAGGACTCCAAAGTGCTTTACACTACAATGAATCATTCATTCACACACACATTCACACGCTGGTGGTGATGAGCTACAATGTAGCCACAGCTGTCCACTGACAGAGGCAAGGCGTCTGAGCACAGGAGCCACTGGTCCCTCCGACCACCACCAGCAGGCAAGGTGGGTTAGGTGTCTTGCCCAAGGACACAACAGCAGCATTCTCTACTGGGAGCCGGGATTGAACCTGCAACCTTCCGATTACTGGATCTACCTCCTGAGATGCTGCTGTTGATTTTACATCACACAGTCGCTCTCCAGGTCCTCCAACAAGATTAAATTACTCCTTAATTTTACAGAATAAAACTTTTAATGTTATTAATGTCCGTGGATGCTTTTTGGTGCTGATCAGTGACATCACTCACTGCCAGAGCAGACATGATACGTCTGTTCAAAGTCCAGAACGGGCTGAATTTGTATGGAGACACAACGGCTGAGATCACTGATCCATCACATCTGCTAGTCAATTTTCCCTCACCCAGAAACTCCCTGGAACTCCTTTAGTGGAAACACAGATTTAGATAAGAAATGGACCGTTTAATTAGATCTTTAATTTAACTCCTATGTTAACAAAAGGTCTGATTGTCAGCATGATGAAAATCAAATGGACAGATTTTACTCATCTGTATTTTTATTGGAAGAAAATAATGATCATTTACTATTGTTGGAAACCCATTGGAACTTATTCTCCAATATATAAAAAACTGACTAGTTTTAGTGTCTGCAAAAGTAATTATTTAGTTGTTTTAAACTAGAAAGAAAGAGAAAATCTCCCGTGTTTCTGTGAACTTGTTCTAATCTGGGTCTTTTTCAGGCCTTTCTGATGCAGAACTGAGATTTGTGCTTTCTGGTTAATTAACTAGTAATTAATGCACTGAATGAAGTAATCAAGTAATAATTATGAAACATCATTTTTCAAAGATCAAACTGTTTTCTAATCTGATTCAAATGTCAAAATAAATCACCAGCATGCTGCCTTCACTCTGAGACATTAGCTCAATCTGTTCTTTTTGGAGAAATGAGCTCCATCAACTCATGGCACAGGTTGAGCTGGGCCCCGGTGCAATCGTTGCTTTAGCACGGTGTCAACCCACTCCCGTGCTCCTCTGCAGCGCGTACGGCTTCTTTACAACTCAGAATGCACCATGGAGGAATTCATCCACGATGTCTGAATAAGATGAGTTTATGGTTTAAGTGAACATTAACATGATTTAATAAGAACACTGGTCTTCCCTGGGTCTCAGCAAATTTTCTATGGTTGGCCATGGCCACCCCTTGGGGGCGCCACTGAATGTATGAATGCTAATTTAAAACACCTGACTGTGACACACTGCTTTAAATATAATTCTGTTGGTAGAAAAAGCAGGAATGATAGTTGTAACGATAAACCAGTCATATGCTTGACACAGTGGGACTTCACTGAAAAAACATTTTTTTATTATAATTTTTGAAAATGATCAGATTTTCATGCAGGCTGAAGATGAAAATAGTCTCCTCCACCTATCTCCTGCATTAGCTTCTGATAGAAAATAGACGGTGAAAATCCTGACAGATCTACGTCACACTGTCACTGAACATTCATGGACTCACCCATCTTGACTCACAATGGGGAAGGCTGTTGTTGGTTTAGCGTCCAGGAAACAGCAGAGAACGTCTGGGCTAGTAGAAGCTAACTGTTAGCATTAGCAGCTCCACCACACAGCAGAACTCCTCCAGGCTTGTGTTATTTGTGGAGATAAAACATCAACGTTGCAGAGCAAACAGAGTCAGTGGTAGAGTCGTGTTGCTGTTAGCCAATCAGAGGAGGGATGTCCACATATCAGGAAATAAGACTCCAGATCCTGTCGTCTGAAGCTACTCTCTCCTCCAAATGAATTCTCCGTGCTGCACCGGACCTTTTCTTCCCTAAAGTACGACCTACAAGGCATTGATTCCTACCGGAGACCACTGCAAATGAATTAAAAATATGAGTGAAGGACCCCTTTAAAAGATTCAGTTCAAAAGAGTCAAAACCATCATTTCCTTTACTAGCTAAACTACATCACCTGTTCAGGAATTATACTGATAAGAACCACATTAATGTTATGATTATATTTAAAAGAACCCTCATGCTCTTCCTAGTTGGCAATGACCGGATCCCTCGCAGCTCATTCATTATGGGCTTTGTTATTTTTCCGTGTGAGGAATACCCATGGACATATGGGAATGCCGTGTGTGTCGTGCGTCTCTGTGAAGTCAGGAGAATGTGTGTCTCACGCTCACTCTTGAGAGCTGTGCCTTTTGAATCAGCTGCAGGTGACTGATGGAGACAGGAGTGCAGTGCAATAATCCAGCCAAGAAGTAATAAAATGATGGGTTTCTTCTGCAAGTTTGTATTGAGTGAGAAAGAATTGAAGATGTGATAATCACCTTAAATTCAATAAATGAGACTTTACCACCACGCTGATGAGACGCTGGAGTTCACGGAGGCCATTTTTACATCTAAATGTGAGATAATTGTATTTAAAATAGAGCTGGTGAGGAGAGATCAATACTAGTAGAAACAGCACAATGATCCCAAGCACAGCCTGAAATCCATAAGCAGACCTGGATGAGCTGAAGCCGTGATGTCACATGTCTACAACCATGTGAGGGACACATCAGGTTCTACAGAAACAGCTGTTAATGCTGAGGACATTCTTGTTCCCACAGGTGGTGAAGATGATGATTGTGGTGGTGGGTACGTTCGCTCTCTGCTGGCTGCCCTACCACGTCTACTTCCTGCTGCACCAGTTTTTCCCCGCGATGTCTGAAGAAGCTTTCATCCAGCAGGTCTACCTGGCCATCATGTGGTTGGCCATGAGCTCCACAATGTACAACCCCATCATCTACTGCTGCCTCAACGACAGGTCTGTCTGCTCCGTCACACACCAAAGCACCCAGTCTCACTAAAATATTCATCTTCATATGGATTTGAAGAGAGGATCTACTCACCACTCTCCTGTTAGACACGATCTTGGAGGAGATTTTAGTTAATCCACACATAAACCAAGCTTTTGGTCTAAAATTCAGATTGTTCGTCTCAAACTGATGTAGAAATTATTTCATTATAAAACTGGAATGTAATTGATTTCCATTCTGTCAGCCCAACGTTTAGCTTTTCTCTGCATTAGTTCAGCAGAAATGTCGCTGAGCTGCAGGTTTCTGATCTTCGACGGGTTTCCTATTGGATTTTCTGCCTCCCGTTCCTCCAGCCATTTATTTACTTTCAGAAAAGACGACGGACCGTTTAACTTGCTTTCCTTCATAACTGCAGCCACACACTCTGGTTTTCTCATCACAAAAGCAAAGCAGACACGCTGCTGCTGCTGCTGTTAGTGACAGCGGTGGTAAACTCAGTCCCGGCAGCAGAGGCTGTGTTTGCTCTCTTTGACAACACTTGTCAGGAAAACGTCACAAGGTTCCACAGGTGGAGTCTGGCCAAGATAAGCTAACTTTTTAAAAGGTTTGTGATTGATGTGTATGATTGCATAGATCCACCCCCCATTATCAAGGTTCATTTTATTATTAGTTTTCTCTTCAACTGTGTCTGCTTGTGTGTGTTTGTATTATAATGTTGGACTTTACGGACAGATGGTCAGCTCAGCTTGTTGCCTGTAATCAAACATTGTTCTGCATCACAGCCTCTTCTCATTTTGGTCTGGAGGTTAAAACAAATTCTGTACTTATTGTTGTTTTTACCCAGTAAGGCAATAAGGCCTTGAAACTTGAACATGTGAGGTGGATCACAGCTTTTATTTAGTCATCAGCCTTTCCAGACTCTCAAGCCTCGTTTCTTAAACAAGTGGTTGAATTGAACTAAAATGTGTCCCAATGCTGTTAGTCTTTTACCATCAGATCATTTTAGTATCTAACATGTTCTTGCTGTGGTTCCATCCTTCTGTCTGCTGTGCAGGCTTGTGGGTCTGATGTAACCAGTTTGTGTAGATCTGAATCTGACCGTTTCCTTATAATGGATATTAATGTGGCCATTATCCTAACAAACAAGCTGGCCAAAGACACAGTTCTCCATTCACCAGACAGGTCCATCTAGTTCTGAGCTGTTAACGGCTCAAAAGATGTCCCTAATGACGGTGGTACCCAGTCCTGTCAGAGCTGTTATGCTGCATGTTTTAGTTTTCTCTGCTCCAACACACCTGGGCCTCATTTATCAAATGTTTGTAGAAGCGTTCCTATATTCCCTCCTATGAATGAAATTTAGAATGTGTGTATGAACAGTCAAAAGTCTGATTTATGAAACATGCGGTGGCCTCTCGTACGCATGTTCCTCTGCAATCCACTGATGATAAATCCCATCTGTGCATACCCAGGTGCTCGTGCCCGTTCACCGTCCTTTACATACAGAAACGCCCTCAATTAACCATATTTGGTCACACTACATCCTCAGATTGGGAGGGGATTCCCTGGGTTCTTCCCGGAAAAAAAGAAAAACTTTATTGACAGTGAGATCGAAGCCAGCAAAGACAATAAAAACGCTCTAATGTTTTAGATCAACCACCAATCCACGAGCAGGTTTGCTAAAGCTAATGCTAGCAGGTAGCACGTTCACAATCAAGTTGATCGTGAAACTTATTAAACTCTTTAAGAGGAAGAGAAATCCCCAAATGATATTAGCTTTTCCAGTAGCGTACTACTGAACATTAATTTCTACTGATCATATGTGGATATATGTAGATATGATATTTTGAGAAAAGTGAGTGATATTAATACAAACTAAATTGTTACTCAAATAAAGGTGAAATTTGTACAATGAAATATTAATTAACTATAAATATCAAATGGGAAACAGGGAACTAGACAACACACCAAAACACACGGTAGGGCTGTGAAATAGGTATTAAATTTTTATAAAAATGGTCTTAAAAAGACTTGAATTTAACTTGAAGAAACTTGTAGGAACCCTGTTAGAGTCTAGAGTCCTTCTGTCTCCCACCTCCTGCGATAGGGGGGTCATCCTGGGACAGAGCTGGCCTTCCTGATGGTTGAGGATAATCACAAGGACCCTGAAGAGTTCCTGTGAATGACAAGATTTCTTCTCTGTGGTTAGAAGTTGCAGGAGAAGACGGTTCTTATGCACCAGACATACCCAGCAGCCAAATTTAAGCCTCTGGTTGGTGTCTTGGGAGTGGCACCATCTGCGGTTCCCATCATTCCTTTTAATGGCAATACAGACTTTACCTGGAGAAGTGTGGTTATGAAGAAGTGGCAGATTTAGAAGAGTACACATGGAAGGAAGGTGCAAAGTAGAGCCCTGCGATGGCATTGGGATCCCACNAACCTTTGGTTGACTCGGGCCGATTGGTTGTAACTCATAGGAAATGCCATCAGCAGACGTAGTTCAAAACAACCAGCATGTAAAATTAGAAGAGTTGCCTGTGAAGCAGAATGTGTTGCAAAATCACCGTTACTGAACTCCCAACACCAATATCAATTCACAGAGCTTTGTTCTCACAGAGGACTGTAAAAAACTATGCTTCTTCTGGTCATTTTTTCATTTTAAATGATAAATGACTGCACTTGTGTAGCACCTTTCAGAGTCAGAGGACTCCAAAGCGCTTTACACTACAATGAATCATTCATTCATTCACACACACATTCACACGCTGGTGGTGATGAGCTACAATGTAGCCACAGCTGTCCACTGACAGAGGCAAGGCGTCTGAGCACAGGAGCCACTGGTCCCTCCGACCACCACCAGCAGGCAAGGTGGGTTAGGTGTCTTGCCCAAGGACACAACAGCAGCATTCTCTACTGGGAGCCGGGATTGAACCTGCAACCTTCCGATTACTGGATCTACCTCCTGAGATGCTGCTGTTGATTTTACATCACACAGTCGCTCTCCAGGTCCTCCAACAAGATTAAATTACTCCTTAATTTTACAGAATAAAACTTTTAATGTTATTAATGTCCGTGGATGCTTTTTGGTGCTGATCAGTGACATCACTCACTGCCAGAGCAGACATGATACGTCTGTTCAAAGTCCAGAACGGGCTGAATTTGTATGGAGACACAACGGCTGAGATCACTGATCCATCACATCTGCTAGTCAATTTTCCCTCACCCAGAAACTCCCTGGAACTCCTTTAGTGGAAACACAGATTTAGATAAGAAATGGACCGTTTAATTAGATCTTTAATTTAACTCCTATGTTAACAAAAGGTCTGATTGTCAGCATGATGAAAATCAAATGGACAGATTTTACTCATCTGTATTTTTATTGGAAGAAAATAATGATCATTTACTATTGTTGGAAACCCATTGGAACTTATTCTCCAATATATAAAAAACTGACTAGTTTTAGTGTCTGCAAAAGTAATTATTTAGTTGTTTTAAACTAGAAAGAAAGAGAAAATCTCCCGTGTTTCTGTGAACTTGTTCTAATCTGGGTCTTTTTCAGGCCTTTCTGATGCAGAACTGAGATTTGTGCTTTCTGGTTAATTAACTAGTAATTAATGCACTGAATGAAGTAATCAAGTAATAATTATGAAACATCATTTTTCAAAGATCAAACTGTTTTCTAATCTGATTCAAATGTCAAAATAAATCACCAGCATGCTGCCTTCACTCTGAGACATTAGCTCAATCTGTTCTTTTTGGAGAAATGAGCTCCATCAACTCATGGCACAGGTTGAGCTGGGCCCCGGTGCAATCGTTGCTTTAGCACGGTGTCAACCCACTCCCGTGCTCCTCTGCAGCGCGTACGGCTTCTTTACAACTCAGAATGCACCATGGAGGAATTCATCCACGATGTCTGAATAAGATGAGTTTATGGTTTAAGTGAACATTAACATGATTTAATAAGAACACTGGTCTTCCCTGGGTCTCAGCAAATTTTCTATGGTTGGCCATGGCCACCCCTTGGGGGCGCCACTGAATGTATGAATGCTAATTTAAAACACCTGACTGTGACACACTGCTTTAAATATAATTCTGTTGGTAGAAAAAGCAGGAATGATAGTTGTAACGATAAACCAGTCATATGCTTGACACAGTGGGACTTCACTGAAAAAACATTTTTTTATTATAATTTTTGAAAATGATCAGATTTTCATGCAGGCTGAAGATGAAAATAGTCTCCTCCACCTATCTCCTGCATTAGCTTCTGATAGAAAATAGACGGTGAAAATCCTGACAGATCTACGTCACACTGTCACTGAACATTCATGGACTCACCCATCTTGACTCACAATGGGGAAGGCTGTTGTTGGTTTAGCGTCCAGGAAACAGCAGAGAACGTCTGGGCTAGTAGAAGCTAACTGTTAGCATTAGCAGCTCCACCACACAGCAGAACTCCTCCAGGCTTGTGTTATTTGTGGAGATAAAACATCAACGTTGCAGAGCAAACAGAGTCAGTGGTAGAGTCGTGTTGCTGTTAGCCAATCAGAGGAGGGATGTCCACATATCAGGAAATAAGACTCCAGATCCTGTCGTCTGAAGCTACTCTCTCCTCCAAATGAATTCTCCGTGCTGCACCGGACCTTTTCTTCCCTAAAGTACGACCTACAAGGCATTGATTCCTACCGGAGACCACTGCAAATGAATTAAAAATATGAGTGAAGGACCCCTTTAAAAGATTCAGTTCAAAAGAGTCAAAACCATCATTTCCTTTACTAGCTAAACTACATCACCTGTTCAGGAATTATACTGATAAGAACCACATTAATGTTATGATTATATTTAAAAGAACCCTCATGCTCTTCCTAGTTGGCAATGACCGGATCCCTCGCAGCTCATTCATTATGGGCTTTGTTATTTTTCCGTGTGAGGAATACCCATGGACATATGGGAATGCCGTGTGTGTCGTGCGTCTCTGTGAAGTCAGGAGAATGTGTGTCTCACGCTCACTCTTGAGAGCTGTGCCTTTTGAATCAGCTGCAGGTGACTGATGGAGACAGGAGTGCAGTGCAATAATCCAGCCAAGAAGTAATAAAATGATGGGTTTCTTCTGCAAGTTTGTATTGAGTGAGAAAGAATTGAAGATGTGATAATCACCTTAAATTCAATAAATGAGACTTTACCACCACGCTGATGAGACGCTGGAGTTCACGGAGGCCATTTTTACATCTAAATGTGAGATAATTGTATTTAAAATAGAGCTGGTGAGGAGAGATCAATACTAGTAGAAACAGCACAATGATCCCAAGCACAGCCTGAAATCCATAAGCAGACCTGGATGAGCTGAAGCCGTGATGTCACATGTCTACAACCATGTGAGGGACACATCAGGTTCTACAGAAACAGCTGTTAATGCTGAGGACATTCTTGTTCCCACAGGTGGTGAAGATGATGATTGTGGTGGTGGGTACGTTCGCTCTCTGCTGGCTGCCCTACCACGTCTACTTCCTGCTGCACCAGTTTTTCCCCGCGATGTCTGAAGAAGCTTTCATCCAGCAGGTCTACCTGGCCATCATGTGGTTGGCCATGAGCTCCACAATGTACAACCCCATCATCTACTGCTGCCTCAACGACAGGTCTGTCTGCTCCGTCACACACCAAAGCACCCAGTCTCACTAAAATATTCATCTTCATATGGATTTGAAGAGAGGATCTACTCACCACTCTCCTGTTAGACACGATCTTGGAGGAGATTTTAGTTAATCCACACATAAACCAAGCTTTTGGTCTAAAATTCAGATTGTTCGTCTCAAACTGATGTAGAAATTATTTCATTATAAAACTGGAATGTAATTGATTTCCATTCTGTCAGCCCAACGTTTAGCTTTTCTCTGCATTAGTTCAGCAGAAATGTCGCTGAGCTGCAGGTTTCTGATCTTCGACGGGTTTCCTATTGGATTTTCTGCCTCCCGTTCCTCCAGCCATTTATTTACTTTCAGAAAAGACGACGGACCGTTTAACTTGCTTTCCTTCATAACTGCAGCCACACACTCTGGTTTTCTCATCACAAAAGCAAAGCAGACACGCTGCTGCTGCTGCTGTTAGTGACAGCGGTGGTAAACTCAGTCCCGGCAGCAGAGGCTGTGTTTGCTCTCTTTGACAACACTTGTCAGGAAAACGTCACAAGGTTCCACAGGTGGAGTCTGGCCAAGATAAGCTAACTTTTTAAAAGGTTTGTGATTGATGTGTATGATTGCATAGATCCACCCCCCATTATCAAGGTTCATTTTATTATTAGTTTTCTCTTCAACTGTGTCTGCTTGTGTGTGTTTGTATTATAATGTTGGACTTTACGGACAGATGGTCAGCTCAGCTTGTTGCCTGTAATCAAACATTGTTCTGCATCACAGCCTCTTCTCATTTTGGTCTGGAGGTTAAAACAAATTCTGTACTTATTGTTGTTTTTACCCAGTAAGGCAATAAGGCCTTGAAACTTGAACATGTGAGGTGGATCACAGCTTTTATTTAGTCATCAGCCTTTCCAGACTCTCAAGCCTCGTTTCTTAAACAAGTGGTTGAATTGAACTAAAATGTGTCCCAATGCTGTTAGTCTTTTACCATCAGATCATTTTAGTATCTAACATGTTCTTGCTGTGGTTCCATCCTTCTGTCTGCTGTGCAGGCTTGTGGGTCTGATGTAACCAGTTTGTGTAGATCTGAATCTGACCGTTTCCTTATAATGGATATTAATGTGGCCATTATCCTAACAAACAAGCTGGCCAAAGACACAGTTCTCCATTCACCAGACAGGTCCATCTAGTTCTGAGCTGTTAACGGCTCAAAAGATGTCCCTAATGACGGTGGTACCCAGTCCTGTCAGAGCTGTTATGCTGCATGTTTTAGTTTTCTCTGCTCCAACACACCTGGGCCTCATTTATCAAATGTTTGTAGAAGCGTTCCTATATTCCCTCCTATGAATGAAATTTAGAATGTGTGTATGAACAGTCAAAAGTCTGATTTATGAAACATGCGGTGGCCTCTCGTACGCATGTTCCTCTGCAATCCACTGATGATAAATCCCATCTGTGCATACCCAGGTGCTCGTGCCCGTTCACCGTCCTTTACATACAGAAACGCCCTCAATTAACCATATTTGGTCACACTACATCCTCAGATTGGGAGGGGATTCCCTGGGTTCTTCCCGGAAAAAAAGAAAAACTTTATTGACAGTGAGATCGAAGCCAGCAAAGACAATAAAAACGCTCTAATGTTTTAGATCAACCACCAATCCACGAGCAGGTTTGCTAAAGCTAATGCTAGCAGGTAGCACGTTCACAATCAAGTTGATCGTGAAACTTATTAAACTCTTTAAGAGGAAGAGAAATCCCCAAATGATATTAGCTTTTCCAGTAGCGTACTACTGAACATTAATTTCTACTGATCATATGTGGATATATGTAGATATGATATTTTGAGAAAAGTGAGTGATATTAATACAAACTAAATTGTTACTCAAATAAAGGTGAAATTTGTACAATGAAATATTAATTAACTATAAATATCAAATGGGAAACAGGGAACTAGACAACACACCAAAACACACGGTAGGGCTGTGAAATAGGTATTAAATTTTTATAAAAATGGTCTTAAAAAGACTTGAATTTAACTTGAAGAAACTTGTAGGAACCCTGTTAGAGTCTAGAGTCCTTCTGTCTCCCACCTCCTGCGATAGGGGGGTCATCCTGGGACAGAGCTGGCCTTCCTGATGGTTGAGGATAATCACAAGGACCCTGAAGAGTTCCTGTGAATGACAAGATTTCTTCTCTGTGGTTAGAAGTTGCAGGAGAAGACGGTTCTTATGCACCAGACATACCCAGCAGCCAAATTTAAGCCTCTGGTTGGTGTCTTGGGAGTGGCACCATCTGCGGTTCCCATCATTCCTTTTAATGGCAATACAGACTTTACCTGGAGAAGTGTGGTTATGAAGAAGTGGCAGATTTAGAAGAGTACACATGGAAGGAAGGTGCAAAGTAGAGCCCNCTCACACGTGTCTCCACTTCACCGAGCCGGCAGAACGGGCCGTTTTCAGAAACTAGCGGAGTACATGAACAGGGGTACTCGGAAAGGCCCGGCAGAGTCGCAGAGCGGAACCTTTGGTTGACTCGGGCCGATTGGTTGTAACTCATAGGAAATGCCATCAGCAGACGTAGTTCAAAACAACCAGCATGTAAAATTAGAAGAGTTGCCTGTGAAGCAGAATGTGTTGCAAAATCACCGTTACTGAACTCCCAACACCAATATCAATTCACAGAGCTTTGTTCTCACAGAGGACTGTAAAAAACTATGCTTCTTCTGGTCATTTTTTCATTTTAAATGATAAATGACTGCACTTGTGTAGCACCTTTCAGAGTCAGAGGACTCCAAAGCGCTTTACACTACAATGAATCATTCATTCATTCACACACACATTCACACGCTGGTGGTGATGAGCTACAATGTAGCCACAGCTGTCCACTGACAGAGGCAAGGCGTCTGAGCACAGGAGCCACTGGTCCCTCCGACCACCACCAGCAGGCAAGGTGGGTTAGGTGTCTTGCCCAAGGACACAACAGCAGCATTCTCTACTGGGAGCCGGGATTGAACCTGCAACCTTCCGATTACTGGATCTACCTCCTGAGATGCTGCTGTTGATTTTACATCACACAGTCGCTCTCCAGGTCCTCCAACAAGATTAAATTACTCCTTAATTTTACAGAATAAAACTTTTAATGTTATTAATGTCCGTGGATGCTTTTTGGTGCTGATCAGTGACATCACTCACTGCCAGAGCAGACATGATACGTCTGTTCAAAGTCCAGAACGGGCTGAATTTGTATGGAGACACAACGGCTGAGATCACTGATCCATCACATCTGCTAGTCAATTTTCCCTCACCCAGAAACTCCCTGGAACTCCTTTAGTGGAAACACAGATTTAGATAAGAAATGGACCGTTTAATTAGATCTTTAATTTAACTCCTATGTTAACAAAAGGTCTGATTGTCAGCATGATGAAAATCAAATGGACAGATTTTACTCATCTGTATTTTTATTGGAAGAAAATAATGATCATTTACTATTGTTGGAAACCCATTGGAACTTATTCTCCAATATATAAAAAACTGACTAGTTTTAGTGTCTGCAAAAGTAATTATTTAGTTGTTTTAAACTAGAAAGAAAGAGAAAATCTCCCGTGTTTCTGTGAACTTGTTCTAATCTGGGTCTTTTTCAGGCCTTTCTGATGCAGAACTGAGATTTGTGCTTTCTGGTTAATTAACTAGTAATTAATGCACTGAATGAAGTAATCAAGTAATAATTATGAAACATCATTTTTCAAAGATCAAACTGTTTTCTAATCTGATTCAAATGTCAAAATAAATCACCAGCATGCTGCCTTCACTCTGAGACATTAGCTCAATCTGTTCTTTTTGGAGAAATGAGCTCCATCAACTCATGGCACAGGTTGAGCTGGGCCCCGGTGCAATCGTTGCTTTAGCACGGTGTCAACCCACTCCCGTGCTCCTCTGCAGCGCGTACGGCTTCTTTACAACTCAGAATGCACCATGGAGGAATTCATCCACGATGTCTGAATAAGATGAGTTTATGGTTTAAGTGAACATTAACATGATTTAATAAGAACACTGGTCTTCCCTGGGTCTCAGCAAATTTTCTATGGTTGGCCATGGCCACCCCTTGGGGGCGCCACTGAATGTATGAATGCTAATTTAAAACACCTGACTGTGACACACTGCTTTAAATATAATTCTGTTGGTAGAAAAAGCAGGAATGATAGTTGTAACGATAAACCAGTCATATGCTTGACACAGTGGGACTTCACTGAAAAAACATTTTTTTATTATAATTTTTGAAAATGATCAGATTTTCATGCAGGCTGAAGATGAAAATAGTCTCCTCCACCTATCTCCTGCATTAGCTTCTGATAGAAAATAGACGGTGAAAATCCTGACAGATCTACGTCACACTGTCACTGAACATTCATGGACTCACCCATCTTGACTCACAATGGGGAAGGCTGTTGTTGGTTTAGCGTCCAGGAAACAGCAGAGAACGTCTGGGCTAGTAGAAGCTAACTGTTAGCATTAGCCGCTCCACCACACAGCAGAACTCCTCCAGGCTTGTGTTATTTGTGGAGATAAAACATCAACGTTGCAGAGCAAACAGAGTCAGTGGTAGAGTCGTGTTGCTGTTAGCCAATCAGAGGAGGGATGTCCACATATCAGGAAATAAGACTCCAGATCCTGTCGTCTGAAGCTACTCTCTCCTCCAAATGAATTCTCCGTGCTGCACCGGACCTTTTCTTCCCTAAAGTACGACCTACAAGGCATTGATTCCTACCGGAGACCACTGCAAATGAATTAAAAATATGAGTGAAGGACCCCTTTAAAAGATTCAGTTCAAAAGAGTCAAAACCATCATTTCCTTTACTAGCTAAACTACATCACCTGTTCAGGAATTATACTGATAAGAACCACATTAATGTTATGATTATATTTAAAAGAACCCTCATGCTCTTCCTAGTTGGCAATGACCGGATCCCTCGCAGCTCATTCATTATGGGCTTTGTTATTTTTCCGTGTGAGGAATACCCATGGACATATGGGAATGCCGTGTGTGTCGTGCGTCTCTGTGAAGTCAGGAGAATGTGTGTCTCACGCTCACTCTTGAGAGCTGTGCCTTTTGAATCAGCTGCAGGTGACTGATGGAGACAGGAGTGCAGTGCAATAATCCAGCCAAGAAGTAATAAAATGATGGGTTTCTTCTGCAAGTTTGTATTGAGTGAGAAAGAATTGAAGATGTGATAATCACCTTAAATTCAATAAATGAGACTTTACCACCACGCTGATGAGACGCTGGAGTTCACGGAGGCCATTTTTACATCTAAATGTGAGATAATTGTATTTAAAATAGAGCTGGTGAGGAGAGATCAATACTAGTAGAAACAGCACAATGATCCCAAGCACAGCCTGAAATCCATAAGCAGACCTGGATGAGCTGAAGCCGTGATGTCACATGTCTACAACCATGTGAGGGACACATCAGGTTCTACAGAAACAGCTGTTAATGCTGAGGACATTCTTGTTCCCACAGGTGGTGAAGATGATGATTGTGGTGGTGGGTACGTTCGCTCTCTGCTGGCTGCCCTACCACGTCTACTTCCTGCTGCACCAGTTTTTCCCCGCGATGTCTGAAGAAGCTTTCATCCAGCAGGTCTACCTGGCCATCATGTGGTTGGCCATGAGCTCCACAATGTACAACCCCATCATCTACTGCTGCCTCAACGACAGGTCTGTCTGCTCCGTCACACACCAAAGCACCCAGTCTCACTAAAATATTCATCTTCATATGGATTTGAAGAGAGGATCTACTCACCACTCTCCTGTTAGACACGATCTTGGAGGAGATTTTAGTTAATCCACACATAAACCAAGCTTTTGGTCTAAAATTCAGATTGTTCGTCTCAAACTGATGTAGAAATTATTTCATTATAAAACTGGAATGTAATTGATTTCCATTCTGTCAGCCCAACGTTTAGCTTTTCTCTGCATTAGTTCAGCAGAAATGTCGCTGAGCTGCAGGTTTCTGATCTTCGACGGGTTTCCTATTGGATTTTCTGCCTCCCGTTCCTCCAGCCATTTATTTACTTTCAGAAAAGACGACGGACCGTTTAACTTGCTTTCCTTCATAACTGCAGCCACACACTCTGGTTTTCTCATCACAAAAGCAAAGCAGACACGCTGCTGCTGCTGCTGTTAGTGACAGCGGTGGTAAACTCAGTCCCGGCAGCAGAGGCTGTGTTTGCTCTCTTTGACAACACTTGTCAGGAAAACGTCACAAGGTTCCACAGGTGGAGTCTGGCCAAGATAAGCTAACTTTTTAAAAGGTTTGTGATTGATGTGTATGATTGCATAGATCCACCCCCCATTATCAAGGTTCATTTTATTATTAGTTTTCTCTTCAACTGTGTCTGCTTGTGTGTGTTTGTATTATAATGTTGGACTTTACGGACAGATGGTCAGCTCAGCTTGTTGCCTGTAATCAAACATTGTTCTGCATCACAGCCTCTTCTCATTTTGGTCTGGAGGTTAAAACAAATTCTGTACTTATTGTTGTTTTTACCCAGTAAGGCAATAAGGCCTTGAAACTTGAACATGTGAGGTGGATCACAGCTTTTATTTAGTCATCAGCCTTTCCAGACTCTCAAGCCTCGTTTCTTAAACAAGTGGTTGAATTGAACTAAAATGTGTCCCAATGCTGTTAGTCTTTTACCATCAGATCATTTTAGTATCTAACATGTTCTTGCTGTGGTTCCATCCTTCTGTCTGCTGTGCAGGCTTGTGGGTCTGATGTAACCAGTTTGTGTAGATCTGAATCTGACCGTTTCCTTATAATGGATATTAATGTGGCCATTATCCTAACAAACAAGCTGGCCAAAGACACAGTTCTCCATTCACCAGACAGGTCCATCTAGTTCTGAGCTGTTAACGGCTCAAAAGATGTCCCTAATGACGGTGGTACCCAGTCCTGTCAGAGCTGTTATGCTGCATGTTTTAGTTTTCTCTGCTCCAACACACCTGGGCCTCATTTATCAAATGTTTGTAGAAGCGTTCCTATATTCCCTCCTATGAATGAAATTTAGAATGTGTGTATGAACAGTCAAAAGTCTGATTTATGAAACATGCGGTGGCCTCTCGTACGCATGTTCCTCTGCAATCCACTGATGATAAATCCCATCTGTGCATACCCAGGTGCTCGTGCCCGTTCACCGTCCTTTACATACAGAAACGCCCTCAATTAACCATATTTGGTCACACTACATCCTCAGATTGGGAGGGGATTCCCTGGGTTCTTCCCGGAAAAAAAGAAAAACTTTATTGACAGTGAGATCGAAGCCAGCAAAGACAATAAAAACGCTCTAATGTTTTAGATCAACCACCAATCCACGAGCAGGTTTGCTAAAGCTAATGCTAGCAGGTAGCACGTTCACAATCAAGTTGATCGTGAAACTTATTAAACTCTTTAAGAGGAAGAGAAATCCCCAAATGATATTAGCTTTTCCAGTAGCGTACTACTGAACATTAATTTCTACTGATCATATGTGGATATATGTAGATATGATATTTTGAGAAAAGTGAGTGATATTAATACAAACTAAATTGTTACTCAAATAAAGGTGAAATTTGTACAATGAAATATTAATTAACTATAAATATCAAATGGGAAACAGGGAACTAGACAACACACCAAAACACACGGTAGGGCTGTGAAATAGGTATTAAATTTTTATAAAAATGGTCTTAAAAAGACTTGAATTTAACTTGAAGAAACTTGTAGGAACCCTGTTAGAGTCTAGAGTCCTTCTGTCTCCCACCTCCTGCGATAGGGGGGTCATCCTGGGACAGAGCTGGCCTTCCTGATGGTTGAGGATAATCACAAGGACCCTGAAGAGTTCCTGTGAATGACAAGATTTCTTCTCTGTGGTTAGAAGTTGCAGGAGAAGACGGTTCTTATGCACCAGACATACCCAGCAGCCAAATTTAAGCCTCTGGTTGGTGTCTTGGGAGTGGCACCATCTGCGGTTCCCATCATTCCTTTTAATGGCAATACAGACTTTACCTGGAGAAGTGTGGTTATGAAGAAGTGGCAGATTTAGAAGAGTACACATGGAAGGAAGGTGCAAAGTAGAGCCCTGCGATGGCATTGGGATCCCACAGGAGCGGGTGGCTAAGAAAAACACCCCTCTTGAGAGATGTTGGGTTATTGAAGAAGGAAGAGTCTGAGAAGTCAGGGAAAGGCTAGGGCTTGGCCCAAGGTCTTTGCATGTTTCCACAGTGTCATTTCTGCTATGGGAACCTCAGGGTTTCTTATCTGCTTTGATAATGTTGGAGTCTTCAGTACAGTGACCTTCAGGGTGCTCTGGGTGGACTGCAGCAGAGTTGAAAGGCCAGAATGAGACTTAGCCGTAGTTCTCTATGTGGAACGATCCCTCTGGGATCAAGTGGAGGAGTTAAACTATCTTTGTTTATGAGTGAGGGAGAGGTGAGGGGTTCATAATGAAAACAGTCCTCTGGTTTGTTGCAATTAAGAAGATGGGTTGAGAGATGAAGCTCTGAATGTGCTGCTCTGTTTCACCTATGGTGATGAGATGTGGGTCAGGACAGAACAAGCAGAGTTTCCTCAGCTTTCTGTGTAGGGTGAGAAGCTCCGTAGTATTTGATACAGCGCCTTCTAGAGCCCTAGAACCCCTCAAGACCCATTACAACACAATCAGTCATCCTCACACACACACACACACACACTGGTGGTGATGAGCTACAACGTAGCCACAGCTGCCCTGGGGCTCACAGGGCACAGGCACCATCAGTCCCTCCGATCACCAGCAGGCATGGAGGGTTCAGTGCCTTGCCCAAGGACACAACATCAGCGACAGACTGAGCGGGGCTCAAACCTGCAACCTTCCAAATACGGGGCGAACACTTAAGTCCTCTGCCATCATCGCCCGGTAGTAGAGCTTCTGCTCTCATTGAAAAGAGTCAGATAAGGCCCAGTTCACATCGCTGGATTTTAAAGTTGTCAGATGATTTTCAGACATGAGAGACCACACGGGGTGATAATAAAGTCCCAGATTTACCAATATTGATGTGTGGTGTGTGGCAATGTGTCAAAAACTACACATGAACCAGTTTCACACACGAACATTCCTGGTCAGACAGGAAATCTCGCAAAACCTCTTGAGATCAAGTGTGACATCTGAGTAAATGAGGATTGTGCAGCGTGCTTCCGTCTCTTCACTTGGTGATTGGCTACATGTCACATTCAACATGCAGCATGCTTGCTTGTCCTCAACATCAAACCAAGAATATCCAACACATCAGTGTCTTCTCCAGGTCAGAGAAGAGGTCCTGCCCCAGGTGGAGGAGTTTAAGTATCTCGGGGTCTTGTTCACGAGTGAGGGAAAGTTTTTTCTGCAGGGTGGCTGGGCTCTCCCTTAGAGATAGGGTGAGAAGCTCGGTCATCCGGGAGGGGCTCAGAGTAGATCTGCTGCTCCTCCACATCGAGAAAAGCCAGTTGAGGTGGCTCGAGCATCTGGTTAGGATGCCTCCTGGACGCCTCCCTGGTGAGGTTTTTCAGGCACGTCCAACCAGGAGGAGACCCAAAGGAAGACTCAGGACACGCTGGAGGGATTATGTCTCTCAGCTGGCCTGGGAACGCCTTGGGATTCCCCCGGAAGAGCTGGCCCAAGTGGCTGGGGAAAGGGAAGTCTGGGCCCCCCTCCTCAGGCTGCTGCCCCCGCGACCCGACTTTGGATAAGTGGAGGAGAATGGATTGGTGGACGGTCTCAACGTTCTTTCCAGCAGACCAGCGCTCACGTAACACACCCACACGGCAGGAACATCTGATCATGTTATCTTTAGAACCATTACGGCGCATCTTTTAGATTTCCGGAAGGAGAGAATCAGGTCAAATATTGGCATGATTATTTTTCAGTGTGAACCGGGCCTAAGGTGCTACAGGCATTGATCAGACAGACTCCTGGTTTCCTTCCTCAGGCGGTTTTCCACACATCCCACTGGCCTGGGAAAGCCTTGGGATCTCTCTGAGTAGCTGGAGAGTGTTACTGGGTAGATCTGGGTTCCTTCAAGACCTAGTATGTTCATTATTTGACCTGAGAAACGTGGAATAAATGATGGGCTTGAAGGATCAATAAAAACATGACTATGGTTCACTTACACTGTCACAAGCAAACATCTGCAAATGTTTAAATCAGCTGCTTGTTTAACACTTTATTTCCCTGCCTAAAAGCTCAGTATTCAGACTGCTCCTGTAAAACAGGAATGCATGTAGCATAAAACTCATATTTTGATTCGATCATTTGTGTTTCATAGCATTGTCTTTGTAAGCAAGTTTCCAGAAGAAGCCACCTGCATTCAGAGCAGCAGCGCTTCCCGCTCAGCTGTCCAGGTTTTATTCGGACTGCTGCAGCGTTTCCACCTCCGTTAACAACATTAGCCTTCAAACGTTCTCGAGTGGAACTGAGCAGATGATGGGTTTACATTCACATCTCCATTGTTAGAGGACCAAAATGTTTTAGTTGCAACAGAAACAAATGATTTGATTTTCAGACTGAGGGAAAGACAAGCTGTCACACATTTCTGTTTCATCTGAACCAAACCTGTTTTATTTTTGTCCCCGCAGGTTTCGTGCCGGGTTTAGACAAGCGTTCGACTGCTGCCCCTGTGTCACTCCGAGTTCTTACGAAGGCCTAGAACTCAGGTCCACCCGCTACTTCCAGACCCAGACCAGTGTTTATAAGGGCAGTCGAATGGAGACGACTGTATCCACTGTGCTTCACGCTGGGGAGGAAGCGGAGCAGCCTAAAGTCAAGGTTATTGGAGGTCTCTGGCCTGCTGGGGCTGCAGCTGGGGGGAGACCTCATCGTTCATCCCTGGACCTCACTTCAAATGGGTCATCATCCAGGAGTGTCTCCAAAACAGTATCAGAGGCATCGAGTTTCTTCTCCAGTAACAACCTGCAGGAACAGATCTGAACTACACGCTGCATTGTTCGGTTATGAATCAGCTTTTATTTTCCTGGTTCATAATTCAGAGTGAATATGACTTGATCTGTCTCTCTGGTGTCGGCTAGCACATTCTATTTACCCAACACCACATTATAGAAATATTTATCATACATTAGGGAGGTTTCATCAGGGCCAAAACAGCAATGAAGGGGTACATCTGTCTCATGAAAATCATCCCGTTTAAAGGCCAAGCTTAAGCAGATGCTAGCTTTTCCCGTTCTCACAGCTTCTGATCATCCCTGCAGCCTCGTCTCTGAGCAGACAGCGAGGTTCACACATTCTCAATCACAAGCTGTGGGACTGACTTCACACAGTCTATTTTGGATCGAAGCCACAGTAAAACACAAGACAGTGGCTAATGTGAACACAGCAGCATCTCGTTTTGACAGCATGGGCTCTGGAAAGACTGAGGCGTTCCTCCCACCTCTAGAAGAGGAAAAATGGGTTTCCCATAAGATTTGTGTTATAATCAAAGAGGCAAATAAGCTCTTCCATAAGAGGAGCTGAAGACCGGGGAGCAACGCCTTTGTGCAAGTGCACTCTGATCAGAATGCCAAGTCTTATCTCTCAGAGCAGGACTGCATCAGCGAGCTAGCGTGAAGAATGCATGTCTGTCTGACTGAAAGACTGCTCTAAAGTTCCCCTACGGACTTTGCTGAAAACTTCTGGCAATCAGCAAAAACACCCATAGCAGCTGTCTCATCTCTCGTCTGGCAGAGCTTTGACTTCAACAGCTGGCGTCGTCTTTTCTGAAGACACAAGCTTTTCTAATGCACAGAAAGACGCCTGACATCCCAAACGGGATAAAGAGGAACCGTGTGGCTGAAGCTGCAGTGGATACGTATGACTGATGATGCTTGTGAACCACACGACACAGTGGTGTGTGATATGAACTTCTAACTCTGAAGCTGGTTTGTCTCTAACACCTCAGTGAATGAATCCCATAGTTTTACGTGTCAGGTGTGTGATGTGCTCTGAGCTTCAGCTGCTAGTTAAGTTGACCACACTCAGCTCTGCGTGGATGATTGGTTCAGTCACGTTCTGTCACACTGTAACCCAGCTGAGACCGCTTCACACGGCTGGATAATCACGCCCATTTAGACCCAGTTCTCCCCTTCTTGCAGTCTTAAGGATGCGCTTGATTATTGTAATGGCTCTGTCTAACCTTGTGTGGTGTGTTAAAAGTGATCTGGTCTGCTTGGCAGGGGACATCAACATGTTGGATTATTTTGGTCCAATTTTGAGGACAAACAAGTGAGCTGCCTGTTGAATGTGACGCTCAGCCAATCACAAAGCAGCATAACAGAAGCGAGCTGTGCACTCCTCATCCGAAGTCACGTTAGATCTTGAGAAGCTTTTTTTTATTTCCCATCTGACAGGGAATGTCTGTGTGTGAAGTCGGTTCATGTGTAGTTTTTGATGAGTTTACGCCCAGCACACACTGTAGGACCAAAAGGGTTAAATCCGTGAAATGTTATCACTGCGTGTGTGGTCTCTCATGTTTGGGAAGTCCAATCATTTTAAAATCCTGCTGTGTGAAAGGGGAACACGAAGAAGAAGGTGCATCCTGAGGTCAAAGGTCTCAGATGACCTTATTGGCTGGAGTTTGGAGCGTCTGTGATGTGGAGCTCATTAATATCCATCATATTCACCAACACCATCATACCTACGACCGCTGGGTCCGTTTGTGTTCTTGGTCCAACTCTGAAACAGGTCAAAAGTAAATAGTTTGTATAACACCTTCTAGGGTTCTACAACCCCCCAAGGCACCTCACAACACATCCAGTTATTCACCCATTCACATGCTGGTGGTAATGAGCTACATGGTAGCCACAGCTGCCCTGGGGCGCACTGACCTGTGAGGGTGGCGGGTTACGTGTCTTGTCCAAGGACACGACTGCAGCAGGCTGAGCGGGACTCGATCCTCCCAGTCTTTAATCGTCTAATGAAATGTAGTCATTTGCTCCAGTTGTGGTGTTTGTGGAAAATATTTAAATGTAGTGTTGTTTTTATCTTTTTTATTCTTTTATAAATAATCAGTCGAATAAACTAGATCCAGAATGTTTTTACACGTTTCCTGTAGTGAGCTTAAAAGTTAAACCCATAAGATTTACATATTTTCAGGGTTCTGAGCAAACACAAGCTCAGTCAGACACAAACAGCAGAGCCGTCATTAATCAGCCATTAGTCCGTACAACACCAGGAAGACTGCAAATCCAAACAGTCTCAGCAAGGCTTTTAGATTTTAAATCCCCTCGGGGGGCCTGGCTGAAGCATGTTTTACACACACACACACACACACACATACACACACTCGCCCTAGTCACCTACTCTCAGCACACGGTCAGTTGTTTGAAATTCTAGAGCTGACACTGTGCAGCTGTGACGTTACAGAACTTGTTGAGGTTGTTCACAGAGCACACAGGACCCTCCGTCGGACACAAGAAGGGAACATGTAAGAAGACACATTTGGAGACAGCAGAAAAACACGCAGCACCCACTGCAAACATTATTTTCATTTACATTTCTTTTTAGAAACTAGGTACAAATATAATGAGATGAGTCTTTTGTGGAATCTTGAGTTCTGAAAAGAATCTTGTTGCAAGGTTCCACATAATGCTGCTGCAGCCACTGGCCAGTGAACAGGGTTAGTCTGTTGACTCAACAGGCAGACCACGACTATTGGTGTGGATTCCAGAAAAAACACAAAACATGTAAACATAAAGACCATTTCACTTTAAAGAGTAAGTCACCCCCTTAGCTTCGGCAGACTGCCCTACCTCTCCACCTGGCATGCTTGGAGACTCCATCGGACAACCAAGCTGCTAACAAACACGCTCGCACATAAATACACCCCCGCTCGACTAGCAAACACACACGCAGCAGAATCAAAGTATTTGTTTTGGGTGGATTTCAGGAGACCTTTCAGCAGGCGGGGGGAAGAACAGAGGCTGTGACATAAGATTGTCCACTAAGAACATTAGTGGCTTGCTCATAAGGCTTGAGCACCTCCTTCAGTTCACCCAGAAGAAGCCACTGATCATTTTTCAGATCCAGGCAGTGGCGGCCGGTGACTTTTTTTTTGGGTGGGGCGCTAACCACATATCACCACTAGGGGACGCAAAATTACCATTGATTCTTAAGCATCAGCGTCACACAACTGACGGTCACAGTAGCGCTTCCGGCAACAAAGTTGTTCAAAAGCTTTTTGAATATATTAAGCATGTTTTTGACAAAAACATTCATCCATTCACCCATATATTACACAAACTGCACACACGCTTAAGGGGAGTAGGCTAAATCTAATCAATAGAATCCACTTTCTACAAACAGAACACCCATAAGCTGTAAATAAACGTGAGGCCGTAAAATAGACGCTACACGTATCCAGAAAAACACACAGTGACACAACGCAAGATATTCACAGAAGCAGCCGGCGTTTAGATTAAAGCCCAGACTCACAAACAAGAAGTTCCACTAACCGTATGGAGCGGTGCTAGCCGCTAACGAGGCAGCATGCTATTTCCTGAAGCCAAAAGCTAAAATGAGGCTTACCTGCAGGTTATGGCCATAATCCGTGTGGCGTAGTAAAAATAATCCACTCGGTTCGTGAAATTCTACATCCCAACGTAAAAGCTTAGCTGATCAGACTGTTTGCTGGCATTGTTTTGCCAAAGACTATATAAGAGTTTTGCCCGCTGCATTCATCATTTTCCTGTTTACGTGGATTCTCTCCCTGTGATTGGTTAACACGAAAGCCAGCCAGCTGAAAAAAACTCAACAACAAGCAATTCGATTGGCTGAGGTTTCACACATTGGAACCTACTAGTAGCGTTTGCTACGTCAGGTTTTGAAGCAATTAACTTTATTTGTCACTGATGATTTCACAATTATAGCAAAGATGGCTAAAAGGTTGGACAACAAAAAAATATTCAGTGGAAG
>SSNS01000859.1:103817-138049 GCA_006937985.1 Aphyosemion australe
CAGCTTAGCAGACTACAGACAGTTTTCACCCCTCACGTCACGTTTTGAAAAACTGGTGCTAAAACATCAAACTGAGCTTTCCTTCCTCCTTTGACCCACAGCAGTTTGCATACAGACCCAACAGATCTACAGAGGATGCTATCTCCATCAGCCTCCACACAGCCCTAAACCACCTAGAACACAGGAACAGCTATGTCAGGATGTTATTTGTAGCTTTCATCTCCGCTTTCAATACCATCCTCCCTGACCTACTAGTCAAAAAACTGGTAGCCCTGGGACTATGCACAACCACCTCCAGATGGCTAAAGAACTTTCTAACAGATCGTCCACAGTCGGTTCAGATTGGCACCCATTCCACCGCCACCATTAGCCTCAACAACCAGAGTTCCACAAGGCTGCGTACTGAGCCCCCTACTCTGCTCATTATACACCTACGACTGCATTCCAGCATTCACAGGAAACCATATATTAAAGTTTGCTGACGACACCACTGTAGTAGGGCTCATTTCCCAATAGTCTACCTGCAGGAACAAAGTCAACAGACTGACAGAGTGGTGCTCAGTGAACAACCTCTTACTGACTACGATGACTAAAGAGATTATCATAGACTTCAGGAAACAACTCAAACCTGCAACCTAAATGAACAGCCTGTGGAGAGAGTGGAGTTATTTAAATTCGTGGGAATTCACATTAGTGACAGCCTCACCTGGGATGTTTCTCAATGTCAAGGAACCTTGCCTTGTCTGCCAAGGCATTGTCAGCAAAGCACCTTGCTTACGAGGACACTGTCCTTCCTTGGTCAACGAAAACAGTTAACCCCTCAACGCCTGAATTTATTTCCAAATGTGGAAAAAAATATTCACGTGTTTTTGCTTTCAAGTAGATGCTACATTAAGTTGAGAAAATATTGACAAAAATACAGGAATGTGTTGGAAATGCTTCACTGGGCAGTGGAGAATTACAGACGGTATTATGGTTGCATTTGGAGCGGTTCAATGCAAATTTGCGACACTCGGCATTAAGGGGTTAAATGAAACAGACTTACCCCACGTGACCGCGGCTGGCCAGAGCCCGCCCTCCGCTTACACACCCTGTTTATGCCCCGCCCATCATAGTAATGTAGTATAGATCTATATCGAGCCTTTTACTTTTTTAATTGTGTATATATTGGTTAAATCAAATGTGTGTGTGAGTTAGTACCTGCTAGCCACCAAAGCTGCTACTACTAACCAACTAACCAACCACAGATAACTGGTTTGGATCTAAAAAAACATTTTAGATATAAGCCTGATAGCTACAATTAGTTGATTTACATTTAAACTGGAAATTTGCCCCTGAAGTAGCTGCTGCCGGCTCCTGATCACATCTGTTTGAAAATACCGCACTGCATTCTGGGAAATTTTGACCAAGAGAAGGCACCAAGGCACCTCTGATGTATTCTTGATGAATTAGCTAAACGGCTAACAAACGGAGGATAAACGCCTCGGTAGCACATGAACATTGGAACCGATTGGAACACGCCTTGGCGGTTCCTGATGATGTATCTCCTAGGCAACCGCGGCGGGACCAAGGCATCAAGGTGAGGTTCCTTGAGATTAAGAAACACCCTAGGTCTACCAACAACTCAGCAGTGATCCAGAAGGCCCAGCAGCACCTGCACTTCCTCAGGATCCTCAACAAGAACAACCTGAGTGAGGAGCTGCTGGTGTCCTTTTAAAGAGCCACCATTGAGAGCATAACATACTTTATCACTGTCTGGTTCGATGGATGTTCTGCTGCTGACAAAACTTCTCTCCAGAGAGTCACAAAGCCTGCTGAAAAAAGTCACCAGATGTCCTCTTCCCTCCATCACAGACCTCGCTAACAGCCGTACTCTCTAGAGCCAACATCCTAAAGGACTCTTCCCATCCTGCTTATCACCTGTTGAACTGTTTCCCTCTGGAAACCTAATGGATCTATATGTAAAAAGTCAAGGCTCAGTTTCTTCCTCTCTGCAGTAACAAACATTAAACATTTCTCACTTACATACTCAACATTTTCTTGTTTTCAACTACCTGATTTATAAAACTCTTCAAATTATTTTGTCTTGTACACTACCTGATTTATAAAACTCTTCAAATTATTTTGTCTTGTACACCCAGTAATGTGTGTGTGTGCGTGCGTGCGTGCGTGCGTGTGTGTGTGTGTGATGCTTCTGAAAGAAAAACTGCCTTACCATACAGTGACAATAAAGTTATTGTTGCTGCTTCCTTACATTGTCTTAGTGTGTTAGAGCTAAAACAGCACCAAAAGTGCTTTAAATTACAAAAATGACTTACAGACTAAATCATGCACATCATGATTAAAGAGAATGAGAAAGAAAGGATCAGGTTTAGAGTCTTCTTCCAGGTAATTAAATGAGAGGTTTTCAGTCTGGATAAAAAGAGACTCAATGACAGCAAAGTTAATAAGAGCCTCTTAAGACTTTAATCAAGTCAAAGTCTCTTAATATTGTATTAAACCCATTTTCTAAAACTGATGAGTGTGACCAGGATGAAGATTTTTTTCCAGTCTTCTACCTTCATCTTCTTTCATTTCCTCCGTGCATGACTGAGAACAACACAGTGACTGTCTTTGTGAAGAAAGACTTTCAGAAAGTCTAATGAGGCAGGAAAAGTGAAGATCCTCTAGTGCTTTTACTTTCAATAGCCTGTCATGGAATATATGCAGCAGGTATAATTTTCTGGGTGCAGTGAGTTATAATTACGCCCCTGATGTCAGTCAAGTGGACAAAAAGACAGTGAATCATTACACCCTCCTCTGTCCAACAGCCTCTATAAACTGGCCTTGTCCAGATCTGAAGCTAAAGAAAAATGTTGCTGATGAGACAGAAGATACGTAGAGTTCAGTTGTCCATGAGCAGTAAATGTCTATGATGACAGACCAGGTGAGTCCGTGGGTGCTTCTCAATCTCAAGGAACCTCGCCTTGATGCCTTGGTCCCGCCCAGGTTGCCTAGGACAGTGTTCCCTGACCCTGGTTGCCCTTTCCAACACCAGTGTTTCCCTGCTGCCACACACCTGACTTAAATGAATGAGTGATTAACAGGCATCTGCAGCACTTGATGTCCTCTTGAGGAGGCAATGCAAATCAGGTGTGCTGAAGCAGAGACATGGAAAACTAACAGGACAGTGGTCCCTGAGGACCAGGGTTGGGGAACAGTGGCCTAGGAGATACGTCATCAGGAACCGCCAAGGCGTGTTCCAATCGGTTCCAATGTTCATGTGCTTCCAAGGCATCTGTGCTCCGTTTGCTAGCCGTTTAGCTAATTGAGCAAGGATACACGAGAGATGCCTTGTTGCCTTCTGTTGGTCAAATATTTCCCAGAATGCAGCGCGGTATTTTCAAACAGATGTGACCGGGAGCCGGCAGCAGCTACTTCGGGGGCAAATTTCCAGTTTAAATGTAAGTCAACTAATTGTAGCTATTGGGCTTATATGTAAAATGTTTATTTACATCCAAAGCAGTTATCTATGGTTGGTTAGTTGTTTAGTAGTTGCAGTTTTGGTGGCTAGCAGGTACTAACTCACTTACACATTTGATTTAACCAATATATACACAATTAAAAAAGTAAAAGTCTCGATATTAAAACTAAACATGACTATGATGGGAGGGACATCAACAGGGCGCGTATAGAGGGGGCGGGCTCTGGCCGGCCGTGGTCACGTGGGACAAGTCTGTTCCATTTAACCGTTTTCTTTGACCAAGGAAGGACAGTGTCCTCGGAAGCAAGGCGTCTGGCCTGGCAAGGCAGTGCCTTGGCAGGCAAGGCAAGGCGAAATTCCTTGAGATTGAGAAACACCCCGTCTGTCCCATTCACAAAAGTGTTGTGTGAAGAATTACGCCACCTAGTGGAACCTGAGGGATTCAGAGAATCGCCAGAGAAGCGATTAAATGGAAAGGTGCATTTGTGTGCTATAGTCAGTAGGGGTGTGCAAAGCAACCGGTATTTGTATTCGAGTAAAACTGTGCTGTCCGGGTGGGGTGCATCCCCTGCGGTCTCATGAGGAAACGCAGCTTTTTGATATAGTTTCTCTTGTTCCCGGATCCAGTTCCGAATACCGTATTTGAGTTTGGCTAGTAGTCAGTAAAAGAGTTTCTGTTCCCACCACTGGTGTCTTTTTCTAGAACAAGAAACATTATGTTGGCTTTGAGGAGGAAATTTGGATGCATGAAGTGTCCTTGCTGAGGATCCTTCGAAGAATAAAAGGCTAACTGGAGAGTATTATGTATTTATATGGACTGCTAATGTGATTCATGAAAGTGTAGTTTCAGACAAAGTCCCATTAGGAACATTAGTGTTGCACGTGTGTTCTGGGAAACACAATAAAGCAAACCTATGGCTGAATCCATGTTTGTCAAATGTCCAGATAAATGATAGGAATGTGCTGTAATCAGTTTGTTGCACCAGTTTAAAGCTGGAACATGTCTCTGGGGGACATTAGGGTTATAAATCACTCTGACTCTTTTTGGTTGTTTTTTTAGCCTACATTATAATGACCAGCTCACAATGTCAGAAGTCACTTTCTTCCTTGATCTTTTTGGCTGTCTGCTGACTAATGAGTGATTCCTTCCAAGTCAATCCTGCTGTCATTACCCAGTAATCAGTCACCCTGTGGCTCACTGCTGCTACACAGTCTGCAGCATCACTCTGTCCTTAACCAACTAAATGGGCTCTTTGAACTAAACATAACAGTGAGAATTCCAGCAAGAGTGGAAACAAACTTAAGGAAACAGAAAATCCGAGAGGTCCTATAATAATAATAATAATAATAATAATAATAATAACGTACATTTAGAAAGTGCTTTTCTAAGTCTGGGACTCCAAAGTGCTTTACATTATAATCATACTAGATGAACATACTAGATGTGAGGCATCAGTCATGATGACAGCATTAAAACAATCAGGTCTGGAACATCACACCATACCATGTTCTTCACTTGTGGTCCACTTGGAGGTCCAGAGTCCTGAAGTCTTCTGTATCACAATCATCATGTTGCCAGATCATCAACACATATTTAATTGGCGTCCACCATGACCAGAACATTATTTGATCTCTTGTGATAATGGATGTTTATCTGGGGTTATTAGTGATAATTAGTGAACACCAGGAGGGCTGCTGAAGATAAACTAGATAACATTTGCAAAAGGTGGCGAGGCTTAGAAGCTCTGCTTTTTAAATCTTTGTTTCCTACTAATGGTTTCACTTTTTTATTTTTTATTTATTTACTGGGAAAATGGCTGAACCTGCGCTCGTCACAGTTAAGGGTTAATGTAGTAAAGCCCAAATGTAGACATCTGACAACAGAAGGTGAAAAATAAAGACTGGTAGGGGTGATGAGGTCATTTCAGTAATAGTCGCTGCAAGATTTTTTTCTGTCTAATTTCTGTTTCTAATCCAGCAAGTTCAAGTCAAACTAATCTATCATAACCTGTCCTTGAATCATCTTTGTCTAATTGTGGTGTGATACTTGCTGTACTGGTCCTTTCCTCAGCTGGGCCACTACTGTTAAGTGTTCTAGTGACGCATGTGCACATAGACCACTTCAATGGCTGTTGGCTTCGTTGGTCAATCAAATAGATCAAAGTTACAAACTTCAAAGTAAAACCAGACAAAGATTTCCAGAGCAGCACACTCTCCACAATAAAACTCTCTCTATTTGATAGGCTGTGCTAATTTGACTGTAACATAAAGCCCATGTGTACAAGTACAACCATCTTTTGAAGATTTACGTTTGAGAAACGAGGAAGTCTGAAAAATCCTCATTATTTATCAATTAGGTTATGAATAAGTGAATATCAGTAAAACATGCAGTCTGGTCATTTCAGGGTTTTCTAAGATCAGTGAGCTAAGGGATTCCAGGAGTTAATCAGCTGGAGATGTACAGTCAGTGATTACTTTCTGAGAAATTTCATAAATATTCATCCTGTGGTTCAAGTAAGATTTCTAACCAACTCACACCTGCAAAAACATCGTCCACCTTTCTGCTTTCACTGGTGGGCGATAAATTGAGCAGACACACATCTGGGGTCAGTCATGAAGAAAAGAAACGCAAAACTTAAGACCAGAAAGAAGGAAAATAATAGGAATCTATCAGTGGTCTGAAGAATACAGATGTTTTCTCTCAGTTTTTGTTTCAATGCAAATTTCCCATACCAGTGCAAGTTAGAGCACATATTTTCCATACATGAATTTCTGATCAAAGTACAAAAGAACAATACAGAAGGTTTCATGCAGCCACATGGTCTCACAGGAAAAAGCCATTTAGAACTGGCTGGTTTGAGAGACGGTTTCTGAGACCTGCCTAAAGGCTGCGTCATATTCCAGAAAACAAACTTGAAGTGGCAAGGACAAGAACAAAGACAGGACGACTCATACGTCACAAGAAACTCAAGTGCAGCTCTCCAAAGTCCTGCAATATTTAAAAGTACTCTAGCAGCAGAAATTCAAGGCAGATTCTTGTGAATGCTGCACAGAGGAACCGCTCACAAACTCAGCAACACAAATCAATAGTCATCAGATCAGCTTGCCTCTGAAAGATGACTTTATTATGCCAAATGATTGGAAAAATTGCTGAGTGGTGTCTCCTGCAGGGGAACAAAAGACTTCAGAAAAAATTCTCCTTTGTATAAAGCACTGGAAGATACTATTTTTAAAAGTCTCAAGATGACCTAGAATGTGTGAAAATGTGAGAAAAATGCCACACCTAGTGCCCATTGTTACTGTCCTCTTCCACTAATTATTGCTCCTGATGGATAATTAACCCCTTGTTGGACTGGACTCTTCGATCCTGACTAGCCTCAGAAACCTCACATCTATCACAGTCATATTCACCTGTTACATAAAGGGTTAAAATTCTAGGACTCACTTTTAGAACCCGATCCTATCCTTAGCGGCACAGCGTGCTGCTTGTGGGACGCACCTGAGAACGTCTCAGCCGCGGCCCATAGATGGTTAAGAACCATAGACCAGTGGTTCTTAATTAATGGGGCAGGGGGAGCACAGAAGATCGTGTCCAAACCCCCCCCCCCGCTCAGCGCTTCCCCGACGGAAAATACAAAACAGATGCCACAATCCACGCCACACTCACCCCTGCTCTGAGATAGCACGGCAACATAATCAAGATCCCCCCTTTTAGAGGTGAAACATCTACTGGTCCACCAAAGTGTGTCCTGTCTCACCTGTTCGATTCTAAGTATGCTGGGGGGGGGGCTTCAGAGACAGTAATTGAGAACCACTGTCATAGACTATAATGGATTCTATTTGAAGCAGCGACGTTCCACGCCACTGATGCTTTCAGTAGGGGTTAGTCATATGATAGGCAAAACGTAACTTCTATGAACTAAAGACAAACATGAAACATGAATAAATGAATCAGGAAAGCAGGAACAAATGTTATTTCTGTTTTTACATGTTTTACATCAGTTCAAACTATTTAGAATTTTGTGTTTTCATCACATTTAGCTTTTATTTTATTTAAAATATCTTCAGCTTTCTTCATTTTATGAAATGTTTTGTGTTGCAAGTCCGGGTTGGAGCAGATTCACACCTATAAACAATTCCGAACGCATTGCCAGAACTGCGTTGAGCCCGCTGTGATACATAAGTGGAAAACTAATCAAGCAGCCATCTTGCAAGACCTGAGTCAAGACGGGAATGCCATTCTCGGTGGCGATATGAGGGCTGATTCCCCAGGTAGGTTTTTTAAATCAATCTTGCTATTGGAAAGTAGTGGAATGTTGCTAATGTAGTGCATTATTGGTATGAACAATAACATTCATTGAGAGTTTCTGCGTTTTCTAAAATTATGTTTTCAGGACACGGTGCTATATGGCAGCTACACAATGATGGACTTGAACAACATCATCAACATCCAGCAAGTCCAGGTAACTGACTACATCAGAGCACCTCTTTGATGCCTTTGCCATGTCACCCTTAATTAATTAAATGTAATCTACTCCTATACATAATTCCTCATAGAGCAACGAGGTTGGTGTTAGTGTAAATATGGAGAAGGAAGGTTTGAAGAGGTGCCTTAAACTTCTAGAGGAATCTGGAGTCAAGTTGGAGTGTATTGTTTCGGATCGCCACCCCCAGATCCAGAAATTTCTGACTGATGCAAAAATAACACAGTATTATGATGTTTGGCACTTTGAGAAAGGTATTTGATATAGATCTACGTATTTCTGTCATTAGTGAAAATATGGACCTAGGTTTATGTAGCTTCTCTATAAGTCTAAGTTGTCTATCTCCTTTTAGGGATTGGGAAAAAATTGAAGGCCATTTCCAAAACAAAGGACTGTGAAAAGATCCAGAAATGGTTGCCCATGATCAAAAACCAGATTTACTGGATTGCGGCATCATCTAACTCAGGACCAGAAAGGATCGCATAGTGGTCGTCTGTCATAAACCACCTACAGGACATCCATACTCATGATGACCCCTTGCACCCATCCTGTGCTCATGCCCCACGTCTGTCAACGGACAAGGAGAAATGGTTGAAACCAGGAAAAATTCCTAAGCTATACAATCTGCTTATTCATTTCTAAGTTTGTACACAGAACTCTAGCCATTTCTTTCATCTTGATCAAGATGCTCATCAACTTGTGGTACAATTATTTTCTTTAATTTTTTTAGGAACACCGGTTCTTTAGAAGTTGGAGAAGATGTTCACTGCTAAGAGAGTTCTGAAAGATGTCTCAAAGCTTAGCCCCCATCACCAAACGTCATCGCTCGAGGCGTTTCACTCTGTGGTGATACGTTTTGCTCCAAAGAGTGTGGCATTTCCCTTCCTGGGAATCGTATGCAGGTAAATCAAAAGTGGTCTCAATGTTTGTGTAAAAACGTTGGGTATCGAGGCCCAGCATCCATAATGTGCTGGGATGATATTGGTGTATTTCTCTTTCCAAAGGCTCTACCTGTCAGCGATGCACTGCAATGAAAACTCTGAGCGTCCACAAAGGCAGACTGATGGGAAACCATGCTTCAAACTTTACAGGCCAAAAGCAAGACGGGGGACATGTACAGTCAAGTCACTAAAAGAAGCTCCAACATTCAGTAAGTTTATGTACACATTATTTTTTATTGCACACTGGTCAAACATAGGTAAAAATATACAAATAAAACATGAAAAATTGCTATATAAAATGCATATATATATATATATATATATAGTATATATACAATTATGTGTACTTATAAAACACCATATAATTATTTCTGTGGTCTAGGAAAAATGTCATTGCCAGCAGGCTATGTAAGGTGTGTACCGTTGGCAGCAGAGGTTTTCTCTTTCCAATAAACTCTCACTCACGTAAAAGTGATACAAAAAAAGAAAACAATGAACTACATCGTTATTATGCCGTTTGCCTCTGTCATAAAAAGGAAAACAGACAGGAAATGCTATATTATTAGGAGAATGGAATATTTTACAACCGAGAACCTCATTTTATTCATAGTGTCATTGTGTACACAAAAGGAAAAAGTCCAATAACATTGAAAATAAGCTAAAGCATTACTGTACATGTCTGAAGTGAAGTATTTCATTAGAAAATTAGTGCCACTGTTTAATTCATGCTTTCAGAGTCTGGTACACTTCTGGTTATTTCATTTGGAGAAATGTTTCCTGCCCCTCCCCCGGGCGCGCCCCAGTAATTGAGAACCTCTGCTTTAATTGGTACATATTTCCTCATGCAGTAAAACTGACAACAATTAGCCTAGTACTGTTAGCATTACATGAATGCATTTTAACATGCACCCGTTAGCATTAGCGTATAAACCCAAATCTTTTTTTTACAATAAACATTTCTATAAAATAAAACATAAAATGTAGTCTTGCAAGTCAATACAAATAAAAACTTACAGACAATGGTGTCATTGACACGAACAAAGAGGCAGATGTCGGTGGATGAACCTCACCACATGGCTCACTAAAAACTAAAACAAAATGGCTGACTTCTTGTCACTTCCTAAAACTAACTTTCAAAACACATTTCAAAATAATTTTAGCTCAAATCTAGTAGTAAACAGGTACAAATATTACACATTGTGGCTTTAAAGCGCTCTTATTGCAATAACATAAAAGCAGACACTGCCCGTCTGGTATCCATTACAGTAAGATGCCACATATCGATATTTAAACCACAATATAACCTTTTCAATCTTAAGAAGCATAACAACTTATGTTACAGGTCTGAGGAGCACCTTGGCCACTCCTTCGTTAACGATCTGTATTTCGATGTTGCGGACCTTTCCATCTCTGCCCGGGAAGGTGTCCGTCCGTCCGTCCATCCATCCATCAATCAACGTTTATTTGGTTATTTTTAAAGATAGAAAAAGAAAAGAAAACACAATACAATAATTACAAGTAGAATAACCAAAAGGTGTAGGCTGAAGCCTAGCTTTTTATGCCTACCCTTATTACGTGATCAGATCACAAGAGCCATGGGCCAATCGTTCCAGCACGTACAATCATCTTTCATCAAGGCGATGTCACCCTTTTTGACATTGGAGCTGGACTTTTGCCATTTGAAACAAAGTTCTAGTGTCTGCAAATATTCACTTTTCCAACGATTCCAGAACTGGTCAGCCAATCTTTGCACTTGGTGCCACTGTTGCTTATACAGGTCCTTCTTTGTTATGTTCGTTCCGTGTTTTCCATTCAATTTCATTTCTTGTGGTTCCTCATTATACACAGAATCAATAAAGCTTGTTTGTACCTTTGCTGACATGTTTCGGCATCTACTGCCGCCTTCATCAGAGCTCGCCGTTGTTGGTGGCGTCACTGCCGTTTGTCAAGAGGCGATTGAGATAAGGAGATGTGGCAGCAGCGGAGGTGGAGGACGAACAGGAGAAGCGTACCAAAGAGGAAGTCCTCATCAATCATTTGATAAAGAAGATGTTGATCAAAAAACTGTGAAATGTAAGCTGTGCAGAAAGACTGTAGCAGTAATACGACCAACCTCTTCCACCACCTAGAGTACAACCACGTGACACAATTTGAAGAAATAAAAAACGCTCAAAGCAAGAAACGATCAGTAGGACCAGCAAAAACTGAGTCAACCAGCAGGCAGCGGTCATTACCAAAGCATTTGCTAGTACTTAACATTATGAGCAAACTTCTAAAAGATGGACCAAAATCACCAACGCAATAGGCTACAACATAGCTATAGACATGGCTCCCATTGCTACAGTGGAACACAAGGGGTTAATACACCTTATGAATACAGTCGACAAGAGATACAACCTGCCATCACGAAAATATTTTTAAAAAACTGTGATTCCCACCATGTACAGAACAGAGAGAGAAAAGGTCCTATCCAATCTCTGGTCCAGTCACACAATGGACCTGTATATCGGTCTAAAGGTACATTTCATTGATGACAAATGGAAACTGCGTACCAGAGTGCTCGAGATGGCATATTTTCCATCTGATCACACAGGAGAGATGGTCAGACAGGGTTTGAGAGCAACGCTGTCTGCATGGGACATTAGAGAAGATAACCTTGGTCACCATAACGACTGACAATGGCACAAATATAGTGAAAGCTGTCCAGCTCAATAAATGGATGCATGTGCAATGTTTTGGGCACAGACTGCACCTGGCAGTCGGTAAGTGTGCACATCTTAGCTGTCTGGCTTTTATAATTTGTGTTTAATTTTATAATGTAGGCCACATTAAAAATTGTAAATATGTCTTACTGCCACATAGAAGCAGTTCTAGTCATAAAATAAAGATTAAATGTAGACGATAAATGTAAACTTTAAGTAATTGTGTGTGTTGTCACCTGTCACGTGGCAGTGTTCATTGTTTTTGCAGTAGTTTCAGTGTTCTATTTACATTTGGGTTCATTTATTTATGGTATGTTTACAAGTGACACTACCTCCAAGTCCTACTTGATGGCATTGCCAATGCACAAGTCATTGTTTACTTTCCAGCTGTAAAATGTGAAATTCAATTATACATATTTTTTAAATAAATCTTAAGAACTAAAAGTGCCTAGTATATTCTTACATTATTTTCTGTGTGGTTTTACAGTCATTTAAAGTAGCCATGAATAGTGCAAATCATCTATTTAAGGCATAATTATGGAGGCATAACTGCTCCACAGCCCCAGTGGACGAACTTGTTTTTTTGCTTAGTGGGGTACATATCGTTCACTTATTGTTATCGAGGTGAACTGATCAATATATCGTGATATTGATTTGAGGCCATATCGCCCAGCCCTAGATGAAACCCACATGAATCTGGCCATTTACATCTGTTGTCTTGGGGTACGCCACAGCACCAATTTTCATTGAGGCACCAGAGGATACATATTTCTTTACGACTGGCATTGGAACAGGAGGTGGTGGTATAGTCTCAAGGGATGCGAAGCTGTTGCAGTTCTTGAAGCAAATTCTTCCATGTCTCTCAAACATTACATTTGTCCTGAGGGAGTGGACTGTCCCAGTCGGGTCCATCTAGGGTCAGATCTCTCAGCAGCGACTTGCCTTGAATGATCAAAAGAGCAACAAAGCCAAGAGGGTCGAAAAGACTGTTTATGGTGGAAAGGATGCCACGCTGCGTGAACGGCTGGTCATTGACTGACACTTGGAAGGTGAATGTGTCCATTTTTACATCCCAACACAATCCAAGGCTTTCCTGTGTGGGTACTGTATCTTTATCTAAGTAAAGATCTTTAATGTCCTTAGCATGATCTTCTGCAGGAAACGCTCTCAAGACATCAACGCTGTTTGAAGTGATCTTGTGAAGTCTCAGGTTTGACTCGGAGAGAGATGCTTGGGTTTTCTGTAGCAGCAAAATTGCCTCTTCCTCTATGGATGTGGAAATGAGATTATCATCCACATAAAACTCACATTCTACAAAGTGTGTGGTGTCTGACTCAAAATGCTGCTCTTTTTCTTTGCTGCTCTTCTTAGACTGTACTTTGCCACAGCTGGACAATGTCTGCTGCCGAATACATGAACCCTCCTCCTGTAGACAACAATGTCCTTGCTAGGATCATTACCCTGGTAATTAGTCTCAGTGGTTTTCTTTCATGACAAAACAATGAAAAATCTGTTTGATGTCAGCCATGACTGCTACTCGCTCTCTCCGGAAATGAATGAGGACTCCCATCAGACTATTATTCTTGTCTGGTCCAGTGAGTAGCACGTTGTTAAGTGAGATGCCATTGTATTGTGCGCTTGAGTCAAAGACAACCCTGATTTGGTTGGGTTTTCTGGGATGATAAACCCCAAACATTGGCAAGTACCAGCACCCTTTAAGTTTGTGGAGTGGGGTTGCTGGTTCTGCATGGTTATTGTCAAAGATCCTTTGCATGAAAGCAATGAACTGGTGTTTCAGTTTTGGTTTACACTCCAGTGTGTGCTGTAATGAGAAGATTCGGTTCATTGCTTGCTCACAATTGTTGGGCAAAGGCAGCCTAGGGGACTTCGAGAGATGCGGAGGCACCCAACTGTTGGACTCATCCCGGAAAACCTCATTGTCCATTATCTGCAGAAACTGTTCCTCCTCAATGGCGAAGGCACACTTGTCATCATCAACTGTTCTTGTAAAAGCTGTGAAGCTGAGTGAATCATTGTCCACTGTAGTGTTATGATAACTGTGAGAGTCCCTTGACTTGGCGGGAGTTGACCATTTGATTAAGATTAACGTGGCTCGTACAGAGTATGAACAGTGTCTTCCGTCTTCTAGTATTCTAGTATAGTTTGTTTTATAGCTATGGACAATGGGTTTGTGGACCTTTCCCAGACACAAATCTAACACCCATCCAAGGTCAAGCTTTTGAGCGAAAGGTGTATCGCCAGGGCCGTTGATCTGCTGTCTCACCTTGTGGACCTGAAGAATGTCTCTATCAAGCCGAAGGAATTTTGGGCATTGTTATCAAGAGGCAGGATATCACTATGAAGGCTCTTGAGGTGTGGGTGTTTTAGGGCAGCTTCAGGTGTCAGTATTTCATTAAGATTATCTGGTAAATCATCACATTCGATCAATGTCGGTAGCGGAAGGCTAACTTCACCATTTACTTCTTCGATTTGTTAGCCATTTGCTCTCCTGCCAAAGGTTGTGACTAAGCCAGCATAGGTTTTCAGAGTGTAAGTGTATGAGCCAGCTTCAATCTTGAATAAGTCAAAGAACTCTGATCTTGCTAAAGACTTGTTGCTCTGATCGTAGAGCATAGCACACATTGTGATAGCTTGTTGTGGGCAGTCTGTCAGATAGACCTTGACGAGACATACCCTTGAACAGGATTTTGACTTAGTGCAGTATCCACAAACTTTAGTGAACAGAGGGCTTGTGACTGGTTCTGGCATGGTGTCCTCTTTTTTTGGATCCCCGCCGTCATCTGTTGGGAGACTTGAGGCCTTGATAGACCATTGTGGTGGACCAGGACGAAGAGCTGTAATGTGCTTATCACTATTACACTCATCACATTTCAGGACAATTTTGCAATCTTGAGCGAGATGAGAAGTCAACATACAGCATTTGGAACAGATGCCTTGATCTTTCAAGTACGTCTTGCGTTCTTCAACAGTCTTTAGTCTGAAGCCACGTCATTTCTTCAAGGGGTGGGGTTAATGGATGGGACAATGATTGTCTATGTCCTCTTTAGACACTGATTTGCTTTGTGAAGCATCAGAAACAATCTTGGTCGTATGCACTGAAACTGGGGTTCTTCTGTTGTGGTGTGAGATAGACCTTTCTATAGGAGGATCTTTTGTGACGTCAATGTTTATGTTTTTCGCATTGCATCATGGGACCTGGGTGGCAACAAACAGCGTATTTTGCCTATAATTCAATTGTTTGGCATGCTTGGAGGAGGATTTAGCGAAGCAGATGGATCATTCTTGCTGTGTGGTTGATTGTTTGGCCCGTGGGAGGCTTGATAAAAAGTTTTATTAGAATTTCCTCCGTAAAGGAGCACGAAATACGAAATAGATGATTGCGCGTGACCCGACTGTCTGAAGAAAGCCTGGATTCATGCAGCAATGGAGTTTGTGTGGCTCTTTTGTTAATGGTAAGTGTTTGTAACTAAGAAAAGATGTTTTTTAAAATATTCATCTTCGTGTAGTTTTATATCCACGGAGTCATTTAGTTTTCGCGTTCAGATTTAGGTGTCTCAGCCCGCGATTGTTATAATAATAAATAAATGAATAAGTAAAAACTAACAACACTGATTAATGAAGACTTACCCACCTTTGCAGTCGCCGTGACGATTTATCCACCCACAGGTGATGTGAATCATGCTGACTCCGCTAGCCGGCCGGTGCCGACTCCTGCTTTCAGCACGACCACAGCTTTACCGAAGTCACGGCTTCCTGTTTTGCAGAATAGTTCAGCCAAACTTTCCTTGAAACGCAATAATCGTAGACCTCCAGATGTTTGAAAGCCTTTAATTTTCCATGAGTGTCTCCCCAGCAGCGTTGTGGAGAAAACACTGGCGAATCGGACCAATGTTTTCTGTCATCCCAGAGCTCAAACAGGCTTTAAATAACTTTATTTTTGTCTTCATTACAGATTTTAAGCTTCTCTCTAACCCTCCTCCTGTCTTTAGACGTTAAAGTGTTCATATTTTGGGGATTTCGCCCATAAATTCGCATGAAAGTGTACGTCGCGTTGCTTCCAGAAAGAGCAACGCTAGGGTCATTTCTTGTTTTAGATTGGTAGCAGATGAAATAGGTAAAAAAGGAGAATGGGGGTAGCCAACCTTGTAATCCTCTTTATATTTTGATCTTTGCGTAATCCATTGCTTTTGCAGGTTGTATGGCAACTTTTCCACAATGGGTTTGATGCTGCGAGCTGTATCCAGGTATGCTAAGCCGGGTAGCCATCATCTTTTGCTGAAAGTAGCTCTATCAGTAGATGTCCAAGCTCCCTTAGCTTGTAATAGTCCTTATTTGTTATCTTAGGAAACACATCCAACTTCCTAAAGAGAGTGCTTTTTATGACTTCTGGAGCACCATAGCAGTCAACTAGCCCAGTGTTCCCCAACCCTGGTCCTCAGGGCCCACTGTCCTGTATGTTTTCCATGTCTCTGCTTCAGCACACCTGATTTGCATTGCCTCCTCAGCAGGACATCAAGTGCTGCATATTCCTGTTAATCACTCATTCATTTAAGTCAGGTGTGTGGCAGCAGGGAAACACTGATGTTTGAAAACATGAAGGACAGTGTGCCAGACCATTTTGAGTGCACTGTTTGGATTGTCAATATGAACTGCTCTTACAGAAGATCTCTTGCGAAGCCATTTCAAAAGTAAATCCAACTGTTCACTTGAAGTAAGGTCCAAATCCCTAATAGTATTGGAGAAGGTGGATTTACATGCTCTAAATGAATCTGGTTGATCGTCAAAGTGAGATAGGCCAGGGTTTTCAAGCTCTCTGCATGCAAAGTATTTTGCCATGTCGACAATTATTTTATTTATTTATTAATTCTTTCATTTCAGGCATCCAGCATCTACCACCAAGGTGAAAAACCACCTCAAAATATACACATACACATTTTTCAATGGGATGCTCTGATATGGAGAGATTGGCTGATTCAGTGTGTTGGTTAAGCTGCGTTGTTTGGTCTTTGATATAGTTGCTTACACATTCATGTGTACTCTGTACAATAACTGGGAGACTTTTCCAACTATGGTGTTCTTCACCCTCGATCTCTGCTGCTGCTTCTAAGACTTCTGCTTTTGCAATTGCGGCTGCAGCTTCTTTTTCAAGATTTAAGGCTTCGAGATTGGCTTCTAGTCTTGCTTTACCAACTTTAATGCTGATCTCTCTCTGTGTGAAGGCAACACGTGCATGAGCAGCTTCTGCTTTGGCTCTCGCGTGTGCTGCAGCAGCACCATTAGATGATTCCACTTGAATGTCTCGAAGAGTCTTTGGTTCTCTAGGTCTTTCACCTTCAGGATGTGCTTCGTCCCTGTTTGTTGACATAGCTTGCTGCCGTGGAGTTGTCTAGCCAGCTGATCACCGTCTTTTTACTATTGTGGCAAGGTGGAGAACCGAGGGCCCAGGTGGGATTCGATCCCCAGACTCCCGGGTGAGAGTCACACGCGCTAACCAGTCAGCCAAAGGGATGGCTGACCTCACCTTCCTCACCACATTTGGCATTGTTGGCAGGATCCATGTAGAACTGTGAGGTTGGTCCATGGATGTGGGGTTTGTGGCACCCTGCGCGGGAGCATGGGGACGTGCTTGTGGAAAGAGGGGGGAAGATGTGACAGGGTGAGCGTCCTGTCGCTGTATCCCGATTGATCATGCGCCCTGACTACTTGGCCACAGGGATATCCCTTTGGCTGACTGGTTAGCGCGCGTGCCTATCACCTGGGAGTCTGGGGATCGAATCCCACCTGGGCCCTCGTTTCTTCACCTTGCCACACTATCCTGCTCTCCGTGTGAGTGCGCTACACAATTTAGAAGTAGCCTAACTCAACTCAAAATGAGGCACAAGTCAGGATGTAACGTCTAAGTTCCTTTAATCGGTACACATTTCTTCATGGAGTAAAACTGAAATACAAATAAATGATCTACAAATAGCTTAGTATTGTTAGCATTGCATGAATGCATTTCAACACACCTGTTAGCATTAGGCTACAAACCCAAATCTTTGTTTACGATAAACATTTGTACAAAATATACATAAAATACAGTCTTGCAACTAGTAAATACAAATTTACAAATTTACAGACGATGGTGTCGTTGACACAAACAAAACGTCAGATGTCGGTGGATGAACCTCATCATGTGGCTCACAAAGGCCCAATTTCAATATTCGCACTGCGCCCTACACCCTTCTGTGAAGTGTGCTTAGAGGAAGTGCGCAGTAAGGCTTCGAGTGCGCAGTACACAAATTTGCAAATAATTGCTGAATTGGGACAGTGAGTATTACGTCATCGACCGCGACGCATGCTGGGATGCTGGTCGCTGTTTGTGCTTTTTTAAAAATCTTTATTAACAGCTTTCAAGCAAGCACACAAACAATTATTTGACTAAATTTAAATGAATTGCTGTCCACATTTATATCTTCGTCTAAAACATTCAGAGCATGAATAAATATCATTAATCATTTTAAAATGAACGTCTTTCACATGTTTTCAGAAAAGGCACTTGAGTCATTGCTCCGCCTTCTTCTCAAAATTCCCATGCAGCAATGAATTGTGGGTAATACACTTCACCCAAGTCCGCATCGCTGCAGACTTGGGTGAAGTGCGGTTTAAGGGGGGAAAGGGGCGTGGTCAACTTCAGCACTTGAGAATTGGGACACCCTATGCACTCTCACCCCTGGCCAGGAACGCGCAATTGAATGACGCAAGGGTGCAAGTGCGAGTATTGGGATTGGGCCTAAGAACTAAAACAAAATGGCTGACTTCCTGTCACTTCCTAAACTAACTTTCAAAATAAAACACGTTTCAAAATAAGATTACCTCTACTTAAAGCACACTTATTGCAATAAAATAAGAGCGGAACACTGATGATTTTTCGAGACACACCATCTTCTTGTTTTAATATCATATCATGCTCTGATTGGAGTATAGCTTAATGTCACATTTGTAACTCATGTAACTAGATTTTGATACAGGATTTACATCCAAAACAGAACTCTGATTAGATAATGTGAGAGCATTTGCTTCACTAGCACTATTAATAAGATGCCTGCACTCAGCGCTTATGATTACCATGTTCCCTGTAGAAAAGCAACAGCATGGAACCAGTGGTTTAATTACTGAGATCTGTTTCCCATTCACATTCAAAAGAATCCATTTCCGACTGTTGGGTCCTAACATTTCAGAACTACAGCACATAAATGAAGAAGAACCACGTGCTTTTCCTGATGTCGGAGGGTTGCTGCTCTCCTTAGCAGGTCTGACACACAGTTAGCTGGAGGGGGTTGACCCTGCGAAGGCCCTGGAGTCAAAAGATAAAAACTGAATATTAATCCAGAGAGTCTCCCTTCGAGCGCACCAATCATGTTCAATTAAACTCAGCCTGAAAACCATCCTGAGGACAAAGCAGCTACTTCCCTCTTTATTTGTCATCAGGGCTGGATAGAAAGGCCCTCGCTGCAGTGCACCACACACCTACCACCAGCTGTAATGTTATCATGGTGCTGTATACTCTCTGCAGTTCTCTGATGCCACCGGTGATCATCACCACAAGAGGCTGCTGGTTCATGTATTATGAAACATCAGGCAGTGAACACAGACACACACACTGATTTGAGATGCCACCGAAGCATTGTCAGTCATTATCAGTGTGCACGCTGAGCCTAATTGCCACAGCTCTGCATGCCTCTACCTAATGAGAGGAGGCTCTGCAGGCTCACGTGGAGAGCCAGGTCAGCTGATCAGGTGGAGGTGAGGCACATTTAAATCTGAAGGGGACGACAGGTGGGGGTCTCATGTATTTTAGATGATTCTGAACATGTCTGGGATTCATACTGCAGGTGTATATCTAGAGGGGGTGTCTGACAGAAGTAAGGAGAAAAGTAAAGCAACGTGTTTCAGTTGGTTTGTACGTCCTAGGGCATCTTTCTGATTAGTCGTGATTCCTGTTTATTCACCAGGATATTGGAGTGACCAAAAAGTTCAAATGACTGAAAAAAAGATCTAAACCTATATAAACATTAAATGAGATAACTAAAAATGGACATGAGAAGAGCCTCACTGGGAGGTAAATGAGTGAAACTGAACTGTATCACCTGCATGCTCAACACAGAATAATAGATGAGTCTTCATTATGCTTGGATTAAAATTTTAAGACGGATATGATTTTTCTGTGTCTCGGGGCAGATTGGCTTAAACTGATTTTCTGCTCACATGCATGTTTTCATTGAGAAGAAGGGCTCTGGAATCAAGAGGACTTTCAGAGTCTGCAGTTTGCTGTTAAACGGGTTTCCTGGACTGTGAGAAACATCATAATAAGCTTGACAGGAGAAGGGAAGGTAGGAGGGTCACAGCAGTAACTCATGCTCCCTTCAGTCTGTAGAATAAAATGACTGCCACTTTCAGTGCAAAACTGAAATGTGTAGAAAGTTAGAAAGTGGAAATTGTCTTTTTTTTGTGCTAGAAAACCATCTGAGTAACCATCTGATGAGCCGTTCTGTATGTTTCTGCCAGAGTAAGGCCCAGTCCCGATACTCACACTTCCACCCTTGCGCCCCTCAATTGCACATTCCTGTCCAGGGGTGTGAGTGCACAGGGTGTCCCGATTCTCAAGTGCGGAAGTTGACCACGCCCCGTTTTCACCCTTGATCCGCACTTTGCCCAAGTCTGCATCGATGCAGACTTCAGTGAAGAGTACTGCCTACAATCCATTGCTGTGGGAATTTTGAGAGGGTGGCGCAATGGCTCAAAAGCCTTTTCTAAAAAATATGTATTTTCAAGTCTAATTATCTAAATAATAAATATTTTATTATTGTGTACATATATGATTACCATCAAATGTTGGAAAGATGCATTACATGTCTGTGGGACGATATTGTTAACTGATAACAGAGCTGGTGTGTATTTTTGGACACGACATGCCAGTAATTTAATCACTTGTTTTAATATCATTCAGTACAATTGTACAGACTGCAGAGTCGATGGCACAATGTTCCCTGTCCCAATTTGGCAATTATTTGCACACTTGTGTAGTACGCACTCAAAGCCTTACTGTGTACTTCCTCCAAGTGCACTTTGCTGAAGACTGTAGGGTACAGTGTGAGTATTGGGACTGGGCCTAAAACTGTCTCAAGAACCACTGGTCCAGTCTGTCAAGTTCTGAAGACCAGGTTCACTGAGAAACAATTTTTCATGTATTATTTTTGAAAACGATCTACGTCACACTGTCACTTAACATTCATGGACTCTCCCATCTTGACTCACGACGGGGAAGGCTGTTGTTGGTTTAAAGCAGCATTCCGCAACTTTGCAGTTATATGGTCTCTGTCGCCCTCTAGAGGCTTGCTGCGTAACGTCACTGTCGTAAAATCAAATGTCTCTCTCGGGCATAAGAGACATGTTTACATTCCTAATGTCAGGCAAAACAACGAAAACAAACTTTTCCACCTCCACACATTGAATAAAAAGTTTTATCAGAACTGTATAACAACTTTATGCCCAACCAAACACAATAACCCTGGTGAAATCATTTATTACTTACCTATCCATTAGCAGCATGGCTAGGTCAGAGTCCGTAGTTCATGCTGTTCTTTCTAAAAGAGCTCTCCAGTGAGGAAAAGACGGCCCAATAATAACTCTGGTCTTTGCTCTTGCTCTATCACGTTATCCTTTTCTTTTCCTAGATTCCTCTGATACGGGATTTCTAGCTTTCTTTGGTGAATCCGTCACTGCTACAGCGAGTCTACGTTATACAAATATGGCAAGCCAAAGGGATAAAAAAAATGCGCATTCTAAACTCGCATTATGTCCGCCAAAATGGTCGTTCAAGACGCGTGTTTTGGCAGACATAATGCTCGCTTTTAGAACACGCGAGTTTTTGCCCCCTTGGGCTTCAAAACGCGCATTCAAGACGCGCGTTTTGGCGGACATAATGCGTGTTTAGAATGCGCGCTTTTTTTATCCCTTTGGTTTGCCATATTTTGCCGTAAAACAACACCCAGTCAGTTCTTCCGGCGGCTACCCAAAGCACAAAAACCGTATAGTGCAGTAAACAAACGTGGGACCCCCCCAACACTAACACATGTACGAAAATGAACATAATAGATAATACTATGACGCCAAAACTTTACAAAAAAGCATAATTTTTAGGTGTAAAAGTTGCGGAATGTTGCTTTAACGTCCAGGAAACAGCATAGAACATCTAGCTAGTAGAAGCTAACCGTTAGCATTAGCAACTCCACCACACAGCAGAACTCCTCCAGGCTTGTGTTATTTGTGGAGATAAAACATCAACATTGCAGAGCAAACAGAGTCAGTGGTAGAGTCATGTTGCTGTTAGCCAATCAGAGGAGACATGTCCAAATATCAGGAAATGAGACTCCAGATCCTGTGGTCTGAAGCTTTTTTCTCCTCCAGCTGACTTCTCCATCCTCAAACAGGCACACCGGAGCATTTTTCCACAGAGAATGACTTACAAAAGTCATTAATTTCCACTAAAGACCACTGCAAATGTATTAAATATATGTGTAAAGTTTACTTCTTCTCTAAGGGCACTTTGTACAATTGTTTCAAGCACATTTCATTTCTCTGGAGAACTCTTGTCATTTGTAGCATTTGAAACAAATTCAGTATCCTCGAAGATATTGCCATACTCTATAAGATCCCTTTGTATCTCTCAGCCTTGACATTATTTGTAATAGCCATTGCACAAATGGGTTTGTCTTGTTGCTGAATACGAAGGGGCCCTCTTCCTGCCCTGCAAGGTTGTCTTGTAATTGAACGTGGTGCAAAGTTAAATTACAGTAATATACAGTATGCATGAGATATACTGCTTTTACCCCTATTTCTGTAGCGTACAATAACCCTACAATACAGTAAAGCTGTAAGTCTACATAGAAAAGGAAAAACGTGACAGGTTATTGTACCACAGTCGCTGCATGTATGACACAATGAGAGTTGTAGTAGTTGTAGAGTGCTGACTGTTCAGAGCTGAGTTAAGGTCCAACACACACGTATGTGCTCCTGGTGAAATGTTTGAATAATTGAACATTTGGCTGTGATTGACAACATGGTCCATCTGGCTATATGCTTCGTCTCTTTTTCCTGTTTCTGCCCACATCGTCGCCCCTCTACCATGATGCTGTCCTTCCATTTCTGTGTCACAGTATTGTCAAAATATTGCTTTTAGCACCCCCTAGTGTTCCTTAGTGAAAGCAAAAGTGAAACTTATCTCCGCGCTGTGTGCTCGTCTTTTTAACACCTTAATCTAACAGCTGAAATGTCTCCTCAGCCTTCATTCATGTCTACAGGAGCGGTTCATCACTAAATCAAACAAATCAGCTGTGTTCATGATCTAAAACATGCAGGAAACATGCTGGAAGCAGACTGCAGCACCAGGTATGTCAGCTCCATTTCTGAATTTGCAAGTGTGGTATTCTGACCACAGAGGGCGGTGGGGGTCTGAGTGACATTTCATTTACCCTGTAAAGGGTCATTTTAGCACATACTGGCTCAAGAAAATGGTTTAAACATATGAAAAATTTGCATTGCATGGCTTTAATAAAATGCTCAGAGTTTTTTAAAAGATGCAAACCATGTTTTCAAACAAGAAAATTAGGTTCCACAAGCTACTACATTAGCTGCAGTCTGAGTTACCGCATGAACACAACCAAGCACAATAGATGTTTCAGTGATGGAACCAAAACGGTGCCTTTCTGTAGCATTTACAGCCTTAACTCGGAGCCGGTTACCATGGCAACGGTTTCTGCTAACCTAACCATCAGATTTCTAGGGTGTTTTCCTAATCCATTCCTACTGTCAACATCAAGCACCCATCAAAGCGTGTGTCAGAGGCCAATCGATCTAATCCGGTTTGATAACATGTCACAAAAATCAATCTGTCATCGGTGTAAAATGAAAACATCCTCTGCTCAGAATACATTTTATTCATCTTCTTCAAGGAGGAGATTATTGGATGTGTCCAGTGCTGGCAGGGTGAGCGGGTATGAGCGGGTGGCCCAAACACAACTCAGCTCCATTTGGTCATTTCTAGCTCACCAGAGCCACCAAAACGATGCTGCTTTGTGGTTAAAATAAATGTGTGATCAACTCTACTACTTTACAGAAATGATACAACAATCTAAAAATAAAGAGACTGGATTTTAAAACAGCTGTAGAAGAATGCGTGTTTCCTCTGGAGCAGCTGCAGGGACTTCATCCAGCCTGTTTTGAAGTTTTGGCCAGTTGTGATCTTTAGGGGACAAAAGTTCTGCAACAGGTCCGATCGTTTTCTAACCACCTTTTAAAGTTCCTCTCCTTCTGCCCCATCTTTCATCAACACACTTGTGAAAAGCTTTTTATTATGCTTATGAATGTTTTATTAACATTATCACTGGCCTGGTCATGTTTGCTGTAGCCCTGGATGTTTTGCTCTCAGGACAGAAGTATGCATCCAGCCTATTCATGCTGGTTTCAACTTATTTTGCCTTTTTCCTCAAGTATTGCTTGGGCTTTCAGAAGATCCATCAGCTGTTCTAATATGTAAACACCCAGCTAAATGTCTGAGTGATTCTCTATTGTTTGCTGGTTATCCAGAGAACAAGCACTGTAGACCACATAAAGTAGCTCAAGCTCTTGCACATTCACCCCTGTAATCATGTCGCTTGTCTCAATACCAGCACCGCTCTTGATTTTTTTTTCTGAAATCTGTAGGACCACTGATTGGTCTGGCATTGTGAAACCCAGCATGACCGCTGCATGATTATAGCCCTCGCTTGGTTCCCAAGATATACCGCAAATCAGGGCAGTGCTCCTGTAGAAATGTGTCATTGCATCTCATTAGTCATTAGTCATTTGATTATAAAGTGTGATGGGGCAGATCTTATTAACCCACCTCTGCAAAGGCAGGTGAACACACCTGCACGTCAGGGCCAACAAAGAGGAGGAATAGATTCTGATGCTGTCTTCACTAATTACTGAGCCTTAGATTTAATAGTGAATTAATGATTGACAGAAACTACAACCTGATTTAAATATGAAGAATAAGTTACGTGCCCCCTCCTCACCCCCTGTCATGCACAAACCCCACCCACCCTCGTCTCAGTTAATTCTGCATGCAGCATAGCTAATTATCCACATCTAGCCCAATAAGCACATTTAAATATGTCACACAGTTTGTCCCTCTAATAACTGGAGATTAAAGAGCATTTAATCACAGGAGTCTAACACATTTAGCATGATGAAGAATCAAAAGGAGCAATTAAACTAAGTAGAATGGCTCAATGTACAAATGTGTCTCTCCCGTCTAATGCACAGCTTTTTCTAACCACAAATGTAAATAACCACACATGAGGAAGTTTGTGTTAAAGACACCCGTCGTCCCTGAAAATGACATTTCATTGCAGATCCATCCCTTTGTCTGCAAGAAACAAACAAGAGTAAAGTCAGCAAGGTGAGGAACTGTGGTCAACATTTTCTCCAGCAGTCTAAATATAGCAGCATAACTAAAGGGATGAGCCAGTGTTATCCAAGCTAACCCTGACTAGAAGATTTATCACAAAGGAAAGTCTGAAGCTTGTTCTCAGAAGTAGATGGGGTGTTTGCCTGGAAGCTGGCTCCACCAGAGAGGAGCCTGAGAACTTAAAGCACTGCCTGCTGCAACCTCTAGGAACCAAACCTGCAGTCTGAGAACCGGTGCTATGCTAGAACATCTGGAACAAGAAGATATCTAATAGAAGAAGTACTCTGATTTTTCAGCGCTTTAGAAGTTAGAAGTACATATTTTTCTGCTCCCTGAGCCACTCTTTCTCTATTTGAGCCCGATGAATCCTGGCGTTGTCATCTTGGAATATGGCCGTGCCATCAGGAAGAACAAATCCATTGATGGAATAACCTGGTCATTCAGGATATTCAGGTAGTCAGCTGACCTCATTCTTGGAGCACATCCTGTTGCTGAACCTAGACCTGACCAACTGCAGCAACCCCAGATCATAGCCCCGCCCCCACAGGCTTGTACAGTAGGCACTAGGCATGATGGGTGCATCACTTCATCTGCCTCTCTTCTTACCCTGATGCACCCATCACTCTGGAACAGGGTCCACCTGGACTCATCACACCAGTTTTTAATAATGCGTTGGACAGTTCTGAACCCAGTTTTAGTCGTTTCTGCAATCTCCTTAGATGTTTTCTCTGCTTGATGCATGCCAATGATGTGACCCTTCTCACACAGACTAACATCTTTTCCACGACCACCAGATGTGTCTTTCCACATGGTTGTTGAAGAAATGAGAAGCAACTCATTGCACCAGTTGGGGTTAAATAACGTGTTGCAGCTGAAAGATAATCACCCATGCAGTAATTATCCAATAGGAGGCTCCTACCTGTTTGCTTAGTTTAATCCAGGGGGAGACTGTTTTTGGCCAGGTATTGTATTTAAGCTGCCAGTATAGTCTCAGATACTTTATTACATTCTTGTATCAAGGTAAAAGAGCCATTTCCATTCATTTTTTAATGTGGTCATCTTTTAGGGCCGTTTTATGTCTCAGGGATGAATACACAGAGCAGAGACGTTTTCTCCACATCGTTATGTCCGAGTCGGTGGTTATAGCTCTCCCCTTCATCTCTGTGAAATTGGGATGCTTTATCACCAATCTATCCTACTCTCTCCTGAAAATGGGATGGCATTTTTTCATTTTGCTCTGTTGCTGGGGAAATAAAAACGTCCCTCCGGGCAGATAGAGTCCTACATTTGCATTGAAGTCCGTTTTATTTGACCCTCTGAGCATTTTTCTGTATCTCCTTTTTATTATGACCATATATAACGGTACTGATAGAGCCAGTTTGGTTCTGTTAATATCAGCAAATTATAGATGCACACCCTTCAGGCACTGGATTGGAATACAACAACAGGTTATAGATATTTTTTATCAAAAGCTACTTATTTCATCAGTAAAGCCCAAAGTGCAGCAGATAGGTTTTACAGAGCAGGTGGTGCATTAATGGTTCTGGATGCAAAGCTGTCCGAATAACTGACAGCAGCTACACTTTGATTTTCCATGTGGTTGACCACAGCCTTGGGCTGGACATTAAATAAGCTCACACGAGTCGTGCTATTTATGCTCTAATTGTTAAATCAAGACATCGGATCAATTCTTGGACCGCCACATCTGCTTTCCTGATAGGAGCCATCAGTATTCATGGAATCATTTATTTATCTGTAGATAAAGGTGATGGAACTCCACAGGGTTGTCACAGACTGCTGCTCGATGTATTGGTTTAGCTTATCCCTAATGGAAACTATCTGGAGTGTTATTTACTTTTTAATGTTAATTTTTAAAATCTGCTTCCAGAGGAAACTCTGGCTGTGTTTGACTGACAGATTAAGAGACATGAGCTGCGTAGAAATTCTGACCATCTCAGTCATTCAGCTCCAGATAAACCCAACAAGGTCTAACAGTTTAAAGGATAAAAAAATTCCTTGAAAGAATGAATCGCCCACCCTTGTTTTGGTCAAATCCTAAAAATAGCAACCCCAGGCCCAGAACAGGAAGTAGTCATAGTATAAGCCACCACCATCTTGACTGTGTCACAGGTCCCGTCACGCCCAGAAAATCCAAAAGAGTGGAAGTATGAGGTTCTGACTCCACCATTGTTCCCAGCTGCAAACTCTACCAAGCTAACGAAGGTTTGCGGAAAAATGCGGTTGAACGACTCTAACTTGAAGCACCCATCAAATCACCGAGCTGCGGAGTTTCTGTAGTCTCCCTCAGTGAGAGCCACAAGCGACAAGCACAGCCTCAGACGCAGTGATCAGATTCAGGCTGTGTGAGCCCATGCGCCGCTCCTCCGCTGCGGTCAGAGATCAGTGGTGCTAGAGGAGCCGCGGGGCTCTTGCTCTGGTCGTGTTGAGGTGGCGGAGCCGGGGAGCTGGGCACAGCTTGCCCTCTTTATCCAATAATTCCATGATCAACATCCAAACACAAACACACAGAGGACACAACTAAAGTTCAGAGAGTCCAAATGGCCAAACAGCTATTAACGTGAGTCTGAGGCCTTCTCCAGTGCTAGCCGCTAGCATTAGCTCTAACGGCTCATGCTTCCTGTCAATCAAATCTAATTATTCATCATTTCAGCATTTAATTACACCAAAACAGAATAATTATTAAAAAAATTCACCTCCTTCAGAGTTGTCATGACTGTAAACTAGACCTAGAATGTTTTTTGAACCAGGCTGTAAACATGTTTATTTCTGCTGTGAAGTTGGCATTTTTAACATGAGAGTCAATGGGGACTTCTGTCAGGTCCACGGGCCCTCCCACGTGTTTGGTGGTGTCCTCTTGATGAGTAGATCCCAAGTTCGTGAAAATCCATAAACCCCCTCGTCTTGGTTGATGGTCATTGTTCTGTGTTCTCTGATTCTGATTGCTTCCCTTATCCTAATAGGGCGATGGTGGCAGAGGAGTTAAGTGGCTGCCTTGCAATTGGAAGGTCGCGGGTTCGCGACCCACTTAGTCTGTCGCTGTCGTTGTGTCCTTAGGCAAGACACTTAATCCACCTTGCCTGCTGGTGGTGGTCGGAGGGACCGGTGGCGCCAGTGTACGGTAGGCCCCGCCTCTGTCAGTGCTCCCCAGGGCAGTTGTAGCTACAATGTAGCTCATCCCCACCAGCGTGTGAATGGTTGGATGACTGATTGTGTTGTAAAGTGCCTTGGGGAGTTGTAGAACCCTAAGAAGGCACTTTACAAATACAGGGCATTTATCCATCTTTTATATGTGTCACTTTCTCTTCCTACGATGTTAGAAAGCTTGTTGCTCATTCAGGTTTAAGCTATTATCCTCATCTCTGAACATTTCCACCTATAAACGCAGCCTCGTGCCATTTTTAAACAGGCTTAAACGTTCTCTCTCATACAGGAATTCTACCTGTTTCACTATCAAACAGCAAAGTGATCAGCAGCTCTCTCTCCATTAGAAAAGCCTGGCCAGTGTGTTGAGATGCTCGTGACCCATTGCAGGAACATCTTGATTCTTTTTAAAGTGCAAAAGAACCTCTCAGGGAGAGTTGTGAAGTTGACCAGAGCCACAGTCTCAGAAGATTTCTCTTTTTCTATAGAGTTTTAAAATGAGCGTGGCCTTGTTAGACCTCACAGGGGCACTCAGAAGGTGGTCTGAGAAGGAGAACCTCGCTCTGGCATTAACCAGAATGGGCTTATAGATCTTTTTACACCGTTTCTGTTTCTCCTCCCCTCCCATCGTTGGTCCCGTGAGTCTTTGCTGCTCGTGGCAGCTGAGCCAAGCCCCTGAGGGAGACCAACACAACCTCTTAATAAAATAGAAATAGAAAAAAAACCATTTTTCATGCAATTGTTTTATTATGACAACTGACATATAAGGTCTGAAAAATATCAGAGTAGAAGCTCTGGAGGGTGTTTTTAGTGACGACTGCATCAATGCTCCTCTTTCTGCAGCTGTTGCAGCATGTCAACACGAGGCAGGATTACGTTACCATAGAAAAACTAAAGGTTATCATCCAGCATCATCCTCACAAAGTGTCTCACTTTGATGCTGTCAAAAGAGGTCATCTCGGTTCTCATTACTGGTAATCCTGCTGTTAGAGTTCCATCTTATGCAGCTCTGGTAACAGTCTCATCAAGAACACTTGTGCATGTGTGTGATCGAGTGAATAAAGTGGCTATATCACTCAGGCTAGAAAACTCTCTCTGCTGGTGTGTAAGACGTTGCTACATGATAAGATTCAGTTGGTGTGCATAGTGATGCACATAATGGGCATTTTTTAAATGCTCATGGACCATTTGCTGCACCCCAACCAGTGCTCTTCTCATTATACTGGCTCCATCAGAAGCCTGAGAAATGATCTTCTCTTAGGAAAAAAAAGCTGTTCAGGCACTTGTTGCACTTGTAAGAGACAAAAAACATTCTTGCACTGTATGATGCACATTTAGATATCTCAGCTGTGTCGGCATTAAAACACATCTCATCAGCTCTGATGACAACAAACCTACCAGATCCAACCTCCGTCCACAGAGAGGACATTTTCTGCAGCCACAGACTCAAATTCATGCCTACCATTAGGAGGAACCTCCAACTGGCGGATAGAATCAGCCAGTGGGGGCTTCCCGCATGCGCATTTCATTATCATTCTGGATGCTGAGGAGTTAACAAGCCTCTGACTGAAAGCTGTTTTTTTTCGCAGTCTCTCTGGAGTGCACACACATACACAAACACACAGAGCTGCCAGGACACACAGAGCAGGATGCAATAGCAGAGTCAGTCTCCAAAAGCAACACTGCTCACAGCCGCCTGACACCGCAGACTTCTCCGTGCTCTTTTGTCCCGCCCAGGTGCTCGGAGATGCACTCATGACCACATCACTGATATCTTCCTGCTAATTTTTCATACCAATTTTGGAGACTGCCCATGTGCTCAATCACGTCCACATTCCTAAGGATGTGTGGAAGGATGTGTGTAATCAACCTGGCCAGTCTGGGGCAGGCTGCACGGAGTGGAGTGGAGCCAATGCTAGTGTGAAAGCGCTATTAGTGCCTCCAGCATGTCCTGGGTCTTCTTTTAGGCCTCCTCCCAGTTAGACATGCCTGAACACCTCACCAGGGAGGCGTCCAGGAGGCATACCGTATGAAGATTCCCAAGCCACCTCATCTGGCAGCAGGCATGAGGGTCTTGCCCAGTGACACAACAGCAACAGATTGAGCGGNTACCTGAAGAGGGTATGCTGTACAGGCCGCTCTTTCTCTGTGAAGGACTGAAATTTCCTGAACATAAGTGTCCAACTATTACCTCCCCGCATTTCATCTCCTAGATCAAAAGCCCTGAAGCCTCTATTCACGCAGCTCAACATTACTGTACATAAAAAAGACACTTTCTCATGTGAGTGTGCACAGGTATACATACGTACCTGGATGTGACACGCCTCTTATTATTTCAGACATTAAGGCCCTCTCAGCAGGCATTTAGCTTCCATAAATAACTGAAGAGTCTCGTAAAGTGCCAGTCTATTTGAGAAGCAGGGATCACTTGGAGGATTTCATTAAATCTCTGTTTGATAGCGCAGTTCATCTGATTAGCCTGATGACATCCAGCCAGTTTTATGCGCTACAGCTGAACACTATTAACACACTGCCTCTATCACCTTTCACTCATCGCCCAAAGTGAAATTCCACCCTCAGCGACATGCATGGCAGAAAAACATTTCTCATTATTCCAATGCCAACCCCGGTACTTCTCTCAAATATGCGATGACACTTCTTTGGAGAATGATCAAGGAAATAATGCCGTCAGGAAAAGGACAGCTGGAGGCGACTGATGCAGAAAAGCGATGCTGTGTGACATGATGGTGAAATATTTCTGTTCTCATTGGAATAAAGTTGGATTTTTAGGGACGTAAGAAAATATTAACCCTTTATAGGGCAAGCGTCTATATTTAGACACTTCCACTCACATCATAAATGATGTTGGTGCGCCTTTTCACGAACTCTTAGAATTACGAGATTTCACCCAACCAATCATCAGAGATCAAGCTAGTCACAGTTTGCACCGTGGAGCCGTTCGACCAATCAGTGCAGGGCTACGACGTGCCAAATATTGGTGTTTCTGAAAAACCAGAAAACTGCCTTCCTGGAGCCCGTCTCTTCTTGTGTTTACGGTTGGATCTCTAAAACTAACAATGCTAGGTTTATGAAACTCTCACATCACAAGGTTGACTAGTGGTGCTAAATAAGGATATATGTGGTGTAAATGTTAAACTCAATGAAGTTGGTGAAATCAGAGCATGAAAATCAAAGCTGCCATATTTGATCATACGCCCTGAACAAGTAAAAGAAATTATGTTTATTTTTAGGTAAAATCTGTTGTTTTTTAGACATCATCTTCATGATCATGGTTACAGTAATAATAATTATTATAATATTGAATATATTTTTCAGTTTTAAACTAAGATTTCTATAAAAAAACAGAGGGGGACAGTTATTGTGCCAGCGAGTCTCACCATCAGTGATGATGATGAAGAGGAGGAAGATGACACTGAGGCAGATCCTCAAATACATAATATTCTAAAATATTCTAATAATCTATATTTGATCAGAAATGGCATTTAATGTTCTATAAATTCCAAAAATATTCTACAGTAATCTGTTTTTATAAAAGTTTACTGTATTTTTTGATAATTGTGATATATTCAGTATTATTCTACAATGATATAACGTTTTAAATTAGCTAGATTATTCCAAAGTGTCTTATAATTATCTATATTATTAAAAAATAATATTTGTTTTAACTTGTTCATGTTTTTTATTTTGGGATTTCTGTTACCAGAACAGGGCCAGCGTCCATATTTGAGCACTTCGTTTTCTCAGATTTTCTCCATGAAAATAAATATTTTTGAAAATTGTAAAAACAGAAAAATACTTTTGTTATAAACCATAATAACACCCTGGGGTTGAAATTTAAAATTTTAAACTACTTCAATGATTGCCCTATAAAGGGTTAAACAACATTTTAACATTTTGAAATACTTTCAGAACATTAACATTTTTTATATTGAACATATTTTCACAAAAGAAAAACAATGATGCTTGTTTTTAACTGTGTACACCTCTTTGGTGAAGAAAATGTAAAAGACAACAAAAACAATTATTCTAATAAAGTTAATACCAGTTGATTAAAATATCCATTTTCTTATGAAGAACTTGCAAAAGTGCATCAGCTTGGGAGCATTATTCTATAAATACCACCAGAATCCAGATGTGCATCTTATCAGATATGATCTACATTCATGGCTGTGTCCTTTTTGTAGCTGGTCAGTAGTTCAATGAAGAAAGTTCTTCTACATGAAGAGTGTTTTTAGGAAGTGAACCCTGGCAGAATACAAGTCTGCCCCAAATCCCAGAAAGAGCCACTGAAAATACCTCAAAGGTGTATTTTAGGTCCTTTAGAATTACGTTCAGATTCAAAACGTTCATCAGTCCCATCCGTGTCCTCAGGGCAATGGGGATATCACATAGATGGTGATGGTGTCCTCCACAACAATGTCCAAATCACTATATGCAGCTGAAAGGGGTTGATTCACATCTACTGGAACAAGGACTCAGACCAATGTTCCTCTGACAAATTCTTCTTGATCCGTAGACTACATGGGAGAAAAGAAAAGTTGTAATTAAGAGTTGCATAAAAAAAAAAATCAGCATAAATATCATTCTTAGTACAAGTAGAAGACACATTATATGGCAACATCATTATGGAAAACAGAATAAATCACAATAGTTTTTAGTCAATAAGGGGATCAACATGATTACTGAGCTTGGAAGCATGTTAGTTTGTTTTTCACAGATTTTATTTTTAATAGGATTGTGTATTTTTATGTAAAAAGTAAGTAAACCATGTTTTTTTAAATTAAGATGTTATTGCTCCATTTCCCCATATCTGGTGGTCAGTAGCACTCATAACTACAACGAAAAATTTACAGACAATCCATGTGATCGTTATCTGTGAATGGCACTACTGGCGATGGGTATTGGTGATTGGCAGCGAAAAATTGAGCTTCTCTAATGGACACCATATCAGATATATGATGTGTGTTAAAGGGATATTCCACCCTTAATTGAAATTTGGACTATTTCCATATTCCCCACAGTTAGATAAGTGAGAAAAAAGCATTTTTAACCAGCGCAGTAATTCTCCTAATCTGACAGCAGTCTGTCTGCTTTAGCTTAGCATAAATAATGGAAGTGAATGGCAGATACTAGCATTATGTGTGCAAAAATGATTAAAATTACTCAATAATGATACCAATTATTCCTGGTGAGCTCAATAATCATGTCGACTGCAAATAAGTAAGAACACGAAGGATTTGCAGGAGCCGATTTAGACTTGGGACTACATTACGACAAAGCACTGCTGTAACCCGCTTCTGCGTGGCGCATGGATATAACACGGCGGTGGAATAAGCCTCCGGCATCCGTGAACAAACATCTGTGGGAATAACGTGAAATATCCTGCTGCTGTATGTCTTTCGCTTGTTTTCACATCCCTTAGCTACACAGGTAAGGCATTTTCTTGTTTAACACCTGTACATAAAACAACAGAAAGAAATTCTGTGCAAATCGCATTTTCGACCGCTGTGTTGTATCCATGCGCCATGCAGCGGTGGGTTACAGCGGTGCTTTCTCGTAATGTAGTCCGAAGTATAAATCAGCTCCTGCAAATCCTTTGTGTTATTTCTTCTTATTTGCAGTCGACATGATTATTGAGCTTACCAGGAATAATTGGTATTATTGAGTAATTGTAATCACTTTTGCATACAAAATGCTAGTACCTGCGATTCACATCCATTATTTATGCTAAGCTGAAGCAGACTGACTGCTGCCAGATCAGGAGAATTACTGCGCTGGTTATAAAATGCTTGTTTCTCACTTATCTACCTGCGGGGAATACGGAAATAGACCAAATTTCACTTAGGGGTGGAATATTCCTTTAAATAATTAATTTCAATATTGACCAAAGAAACTGTGATTAAGATTCCCAATAAAGACAATATATTACACTTTTTCCAAAATTAT